>MU683763.1:139817-150497 GCA_026770625.1 Nicotiana glauca
ATGTATTTTCTTTCATTCAGACTTGTATGCAGTACTCTTTAGTAGCCCGTGAGCTAGTGACACCAGATTTTGGGTAGTGATGTGTTATTAACTTCCGCAATCGATTTTATTTTATTAAACTTAAAGACTTCCACATTTATTTAATTGTTTTCCAGTATATTATATTGTTGAAATTGGTTAGAGTATGTTTAATGTTTGGCTGGCCTAGCTCCGTTAGTAGGCGCCATCACGACGCCCGATGGTTGGAAATTAGGGTCGTGACATCCTCATTTTGCGTCAGAGCTTGACATTCATGATTCGGATGATTACCTTTACAAACACAATTCTCAAGTTGGGATGATGATTGAGCACTTACCTGAAATGCCTCAACTTTTTGTGTTAGAGTTACAATTTGTTGCGCTAATGAATTCCAAGCTTCAACCTGATTGACTCCTGCTGCTTTCTTAATAATCATTCGGTCAGAGGGCCATTGAACAATATTTTCTGAAATTTTATTGAGCAATTGCATGGCTTCTGTAGTAGTTTTGCTCATTATGGATCCTCCTGATGCTGCATCAATAACATTTCTAGCCGAGGGTTTAAGACCATGATAAAAAATATATAAAATGTCAGGATCTTGGATACCATGGTGTGGGCATTTTCTTAGCATTGATTTTAATCGTTCCCATGCTTGGTATACAAATTCAGTATCTGTTTGCACAAAATTATTGATTTCTTGCTTCATTTTAATTGTTTTTGCTGGTGAAAAATATTTATTAAGAAATTTCTGAGTCATTTTGTCCCATGTAGTGATTGAACCTCTTGGCAGACTTCGCAACCATATTTTGTCTTCACCTTTTAAAGAAAAAGGAAAAAGCCGCAACCTGATAGCGTCTGTTGTGACTCCATTATACTTGCAAGTTTCAACTAATTCAAGAAAATCAATTAGATGGGTGTGAGGATCTTCACTCACATCACCAGTAAATTGGCACGACTGCTGAATGGTTTGAATCAAGCCTGTGCGGATTTCAAAGTTGTTTGCTGCAATTGGTGGTCTCCTCACACTTGATTCTCCTTCAAAATGATTTGGCCTTGCATAATCTCTAAGTATTCTATCACGTCGTGGTGCCACCTCATCAAACTGTTCTTCTACTTGATGTGGTGGAAGTTGGTTATTGAGTTCTTCGTTCTCCATTTCTTCTGATGTGAAAATTTGATATCGTGAGGTTTGTTCTTTTCACAACAACCGCAAGGATTTTTCAATTTCAGGATCGTATTTGACTAGTTCTCTAGAAGAGGAACGGGTCATATACTTTCTGAAATTTTTGCAGAAAAGTTAAATTAATTAGAAGATGAAAAACAACTCAAATTAGTAGTAAAACAATTAATCTGTAGTAGACTTTTTAGCCAATCCCCGACAACGGCGCCAAAAATTTGACGAGTGTCTGGTGTGTGTATAAATTAAACTCGTACTCTGTCAAATTATAGTATAGAAAGATGTCGAACCCACAGAGATTGGTTTATCTATTCTACAGACGTTTCTTGTTTTAATTACTATTTGGGAAAATCAGAAAGAGTGGAGTTGTAAATTAATTAACTAAAATGCATGAATAGAGCAGTAAAAAATATTTTACTTTTCACAAATATAATAAAAAGGTGTTGGGATCCTGATTTCACTTAATATTTTTTATTATATAGTAGATAAATTTATCCTTCAACTTCTATTTCTCATAAATATATAAATGCCTCTCACGATTATATTTATATATTATTACTATAGTTGGACAATTAAATGCACTCCTCTCGGTTATACAAATTAATCGTTAAAATAGTAATATTAAAGAACCAGAAATATATACTTGAACTAAAACATACTCTTGTTAGTAAGTCCCTTTCGGTTACCCTACTTTTTATAACTGATTTCTACAATATTTGCCTCTTTCGATTACAAATAAGTGTAGAATCAATTTTAACATATATGAGCTAGATGTCACTAAATAAAGTTAACATCTATCAATACCAAATTTAACTAAATTACTTCTTCCGCCTCTTTCGATTACAGAATTAGTAAGAAGTTAAAATATAGTACGAAGTAGATAGATGTTAACAAATTAAATAACACCCAACTATAAAGCATATAAAATTTAAATAAAAAGCTTCAGCTCAAGCATGTAAAATTTAGGAATAATATCTACTATTATATAAAAATATTAAGATCCGTCATTCTCCCAACACAAGAAAAGTTACTCCATAATGGAGTTAGTACTAACAATGGAAATATTCTTGCCCATTAAATAAGAAAATAGAAAGAAGTATTCAAAGAGAATAATTTCCACTATTTAATAAAAAACGGGAACTAAAGTAATTTCCTACACTGAATAACTGAAGAAATTGACATTTAAAACTTATAATTAGAAATTAAGCTATATAAAATTCTGCTCCTCGTCTTCTGTGCCTCGATTAGCTCCGAGTTCCCATTTTATAGTTTCACTGGAAAATCACGTTTCCATAGGATTTGTACATCTTTGGTTTTTTTTTTTTGCATTTGGTGGTCACGAGATTTCAAGCTAAAGCTTGAAATCACATTAGCTTTCTGTAGTTTTCTTCTTTCTTTTCTTTTTGATAATTATATTTTTTCTTTTTAATTTTTTTGTACTTATTTATGGTATTTCCTGCAATTAAATTATAAATTTTAGTATTTAAATAAAAAAATAATACTTATATATGCATGATATTTTCTTCTTATCAAGAATATATATATGTATGAGAATGGACCAACGAGTAATTAGTAGTTGATTTAGGAAGAGCCCGGTTATGGCTAGACAAGAGGTCACAGATAAATCAATAGATCATGCAAGATAAATGTAGTGAACCACAACATAGTGAATTCAGTCTCGTAGATACGAGTCGCAATCATTTGAAAAAAATTCAAATAGGAGTTGAGGCAGTTAAAGGTGTCGTTTAAGGTTTATGAAAATAAGAGAGAGTGCCACTACGAGATAATAAAAATTTGAGCTTAGAAGTAACCCTACGAGCACAAAGGCACAAAGTTATGTAACTACGGATTATTATAGGCGAGTAAGAACAACAAAAATTTCCTTCGAGTGTACGATATAACAAGCTCACAACTTTACAAGAGCTAGAAGGTCTCCCTAAGTACTGCAACGAAAGACTAGCTGAGGAAATAAGGAAGAAGGTATCCACCTAAGCATAGTGAGCTAAAGAGTAAATGATCTTGTAACAACAATCTCACTACAATATTGTATACACTCCATAAGAAAGTGGCACCTATCATGGCTAATAAATGGAAAATAAAGTCATCAAAGGTGATGTCTGAGATCATATGAGGTATAGGAAATTACAGTATTCGTGGGCAATAAGACAAGCCAAGTATTCATGCAACAAGTGATATAACGAGCAGGAAAAGTAATTGCTTACATTTATGGATAACTGAGAAGGCACGGAAAGAAATTTATGGTGCTAGAAAGTTAAAGGAAGGTTGCGAGTATTATAAATAGATAGGTGTAGGTCGTAAGGTAAAGTATTGTAGATCAAAAAGGTTTTAGGTAGATAGGAGTAAGGATATGAAGAGGAGAGAGAGAAGGTGACGAGAATATGTATGTCCTTGGGATTAAACCCATCAAAACAAGGGAGCTAATGATTTCGATATGTAATAAAAAGCTTGATACAGCCTGAATGAACATAGAGGAGTCTAAGACTATGAGCAATTAGAAGAGATGAAATGTTGCCCCCGTAGTAGAATAAGGGTGTAATTGTGATAGATAAGAGGATGACATTTAGGCCTTTAATCGAGTAATAATTTAAATAAAATGAATTTTATGAATTGCATGGGATTGGAATACCCCCATAAGATGAATCATGTTAGGATGCTCTGAAATACGGTTATGGAAGTATAGTATCGTCCCTAGGTGGATTGGACAAATTACTTCAGATATTCCCCGATGAGACGTGAGCCCTAGTGACAATGTATTACGTAAGAGGTTTCAAGTTATCAGTGGTATATTATGAATCAACATTAAGGTGAATCACCAATGGATGGATAAAAGTTGCAATGTATAAGACGATATTAGACTGTCATTATTAAGATAAACAGTAATGAGGAAGCATTAAAGGACTTAGATTTATACATATAGGACAAGCGGCAAAAGAGTGACCAGGAGCTGGATGGCAGACCTCGATAATAATAAATCGAAGTAAGAGTTAGGATATAGTATGAACTACCTAGATATAGTAAAATCATAAGCATATATAATCGAGGCTATGAAGCAAGGTATTGCAATAGTCGTAAGTTCGATAAAGTACCAAGCGAAGAACTTTAGTACACCTATAGATGCCTAGAGGGTCATCTTGTCATAGTTTTGTATATGTTCACAAAGTGAGGCCTAGAGATTGGCTAAAAGCTGGAGGAAAAAAGAGGACCTGTGGCTAAGTACACGGTTGTACATGATGCATGACAGAAGGTAACAATAGTTACGAGATTGGAAGAATTCCGACCACAGGTTGTTGTATGAGAAAGGGGCCTAAAGGGGGAATACCCTGGACCTTGGATTTATTTATAGAACAGTTTCCTAGATGTCAAGGACAATATTAAAGTATTCATAAGAGCTACAAGTTATGAGACTGATAAATGCATCAGTCAACATTCGAGGACGAATGTTCCAAAGGGGGGAATGATGTTACGTCCCATGTTTCCTACGTGAAAATACGTTGTAAGCCAATTGATATAATCGGAAATGGGATTCTTTTTGAAAGTACATAACGTATGTTCATCATTTAATCTTGGAGGTTATAAATCTTTAAGATCATTAATAACAAGTGCCAAAAGGGTTGGAAAGCTTAGACGCTAAACGAACTGAAGAAAATAAGTTTCATCGAAAGTCGACAAGTTTGGAATGTTATAAAATATACTTTTGGGGTGAGACTAGGGTGATTAAAATGATAAAGAAGTTAAATTATGACATATTTTAGTCGTATGATAGTCGTGTGTTGTGTTTCTAAGTCAAGCGAGTTGTGGAACAAAAGTTGGCAAAGGTCATCACAAGTTGCATTTATTATGTGCTGAAATTTAGGTCAAATGTAGATGCACTTTTCTCCTAATATAATTGTAATCAAGAGATGATCTACATATAAAATTTAATATGTACAAGTCTACTTTCTAACGCATTAAACCGTTTATCAATACGATATTATACTAGAGATATATTCGCATTTTCGTGAGACTGCGCCAAGCGCTCTCTATGGGGCCCACATTGGCGGTTTAAGACATATGGATACATATAAGATGCCTCAACCCCGTTTTAAGTCATTATTTTCAGTATATTCAGACCTCAAAACCCTATAAACACTCTCTCAAGGTTCTGTCATGATCCAAGACCCAAACAAAGGGCAAACAACACAAATCAAGGGTCGAGAATCTCGTGGCGCTAGTAAGTTTCTTGTTCTTCTTATTGTTGCTGATTCTTGGCTGGTTCTGGCTCCTGTGGGAGGTTGTTTTAAGTGGTTTATGTTCTGTAAAATAATCTCTCATGGTTTTCATATCAACCCTAGGTTATTTAAAGTCTTTCAAATGGATTACACCATATTTCAACATCAAAAGTGAAGAATAACACCTCTTTGAGGTTGTATTGTCATTAAGGATAGTTGTGGGCTGTTTTGTGCTGAAATTTCAAGTTGTTGCTACTGGCTAAAGTGAGTATAACAGCCTACTAATTGTGCTTAAGCTTACTTGTATGTTGGTTAAGTTGTTAGGATGATAAACTACAAGATAATACTTGGATTAACTTAAGGCACTTCTAAGGAGTTGTATTGCCGTTGAGGGATGTTGTAAGCTAAATATAACTTGGATTTCGATTTGAAGATACTATAGGAGGTATGTGTATTGTTTTATTGCAGGTGCTTAAGGTTATCTTGATGTTGATTAAGTTAAATAGTTGGACTAGAGATGAACTAGTGAATAAAGTTTCTAATTGGAGATAGTTGGAGTTGTGGATTATTTCCTTTATTATAAATATATGGTATATAGGTAGAATCATTGATGAACTAATTCATTATCATATTAATTATGTTGTTAAGTTGATGTAAGAAGTCTATAAGGGGTGGGTTATACAGATTTCAATCGGAGCTTGTCGTTTGTCGTGAAGTAGTTGTGACTTGTTGTTGTTATATGGTATCTTGTTATTGATATTTATATTTTGATGGATTTATCTGGTTATTGTTGTTTGTATATGGTATTGGATAAGGCCTTTGTTATAGGTGAGATGCTGCCCGAATTTACGTAAATGAGCAACTAGCTTAAGTTACAGACTTAGCCTTTGCTCAGCATTGATTTTAAATCTCCTTATACTATGATAGATTGAGTTGACTTGTTTGAAGAGTTGCTTGGAAAGGATTAAGGACTCAACGGGTTTAAGGTATGTTAAGGCACTTTCTTCTTTCTTTTGGCATGATCTAAAGTAAAATAAATACACTATTTTATAACGGATCTACTCCTAGTAACTAAGGTTGTCCATATTGTTCTTTCCTTATAAAGTTATTCTAAGCAAGTGTGTATGATCCTTGAATCCTATTGAGGTTCATATTGAGGGTATGGATGTTCATAATGTTAATCGAATGTGCAACGACCTTAAGTCACTCCGAAAGGTTTAGAACGTGATTCCATGAGTCTAGCATGCATTATGTATAAGTATATGGATACTTGTATGGCCTTGTCGGCTTATGTTTTTAGTTTACAAATGGTCATGTCGTCCTTATAGGCCCGTATGTCATATGTATAAGTTTGTATATCATGTTGGGTCATCATATGTTGAGTATTCCCTTATGTTTATTCTTGTTATCTCATGACGGGTTTCCTGGCTCATTTACACATGATAGTATGATAATAAAGATATGTTACGTTGGTACTCAGTTGAGTAAGGCACCGGGTGCCCGTCGCGGCCCTTCATTTTGGGTCATGACAATTATATCAGAGGTCCTCACTCGGACAAACCGACTCATCCATCCTGATCCTTTTCCTCGAGAACAACACGTTTGTGGCCGGCGATGGAGCCTTATTGATCCACCCCGATATAGACGGGGGATATACAGTCTCATGAGGTGGTTGAGTGTAAATGGAATCCCTTCGACCTTACTCACGAAGAATCGGAGCAAGATAACAATGCGTCAAAAGGAGGGGTGTATTTGGCCAAGAGTTATTTGGTATTGGCAGCAGAAGTAGATAATAAGGGGATCGGCGGGACCCAGCGTGAAAGGGTAAGTGTAAACACTAAGAGACCCTTCCACGTAAGTAGTAATATCCTCCTCAGGGGGTAGGAATCACCACCTCTGCATTTTCCCAGTGGTAGTCCTTTTTTACCTGCTCGAGATCGCCTTCGATTATCGACCATATATACCTCGACATAGGCTCACATCGGCCAGGGACCGAAGAGAATTTTTCAATTTTGAAATCAGAAGAAAGGTCGCATGACCCGGGAATGCACTCTTCGATGCGTGGCTCCACCGATGTTTTATCACCGGCCGGCCGCGGTGAAGAGACTTTGTCCTTTTGTGGGGCGGTTTTGGAGGTTTTCGCCATTAATTCACGTATAAGGAAGCGAAAAGAGGTGAAACTTGGTACGCTTAATACTAACAAAGTTGACTCAACGGGTGGTGAAAGAGAAGTAATTGAGAGAATAAGAAACTTAGAAAACTTGGTGGAGGTTAAAGTAAAATTTTGATTCAACCAAAGAGCCTATATTTATAGATTTACGGCGACGGTAGATGGTGCTAGTGGTCGACCGTCCACTGGAAAGCAATGGTTTGGAAAACTGTACCGACAGGTCGTTTCGGTCACCTCAATCGCTTACGTCACAGGGATTACATCATTATTGGGGTCTCTAGAAAATCGAGGATCAAGTCGCTTCTTATCATTTTACTCTAAGAAACGAGAGGACTATCTGTATACGATAAAAATTAGGGCTACCCGATTTCATTCTTTGGTCGAGATAGGAATGTTGTGTGAAGGAGCTAGGACATCGAGTCCGGATCTTTTCGAACCGAGGTCGACGTCAATTGTGACCAGAAAGAGACATACTCCAAGTGACATCGGTATAGCTTGATAACGGAAAATGCGAGATATCCGCGATTGGTCGAGGATCGTGGCATGAATCTCGGAACGGATCAATCTACAGCGGTTAATCAGATGTTAATATGGTTTCCTACTATAATTAGAAATGTACCTTATTTAGGACTCCTCTATTATATAAAGAGGGATCCCATTCATTTGTAATCATCAATGTTCATTAAGAAGATTATGTACACTCGTTACTTTCGTGCTATTTCACTTACTGTTCATCAGACTTGCTTTATCATTTATTGTTTTTACTATTCCACCTCGAGACTATCCCGAGTCGAGGTCTAGAGCTGGCTAGCATAATGGTTTGATTTATTTTATTCTCTAATTTATTCATTTATAAACATATGGTTCTAAACGTGAAATTATTCTAATTAAAGCGATATCATATTCCTAAAAATTTATATATTCACAGTGATCTATATATTATTAAAAGGAGAGGACAAAGCCTTATCCTTATGCCAAGTGGCAGCCTGAAAAAAATGCACATGGCATAATTAGTTACTAATTAGTTATTTAGTTAATAATTAGTTATTATTTTTTAATTTAAATATCTACAAAAAACGAAAATAATAAAAAAAATAAAAAACTAACACACACACACACACACACATATATATATATGTATATAGTCATTGGTTACTTTATTTGAATTAATAAATATAGATGTCTTATAATTAGTTATATAAAAAGATGAAAATATAAATATATATAAAAATAACTACCCATTCAAATATGGTGAGAGTAGTTTCAAGTTGGAGTTTTAAATTATTTTAAAATAAAATTTTTTATTTTTAGCTATAATAAAAAATGAAAAAAAAAAGAAAAAAAAGTATCTATTCAAATCGGGGAGTAGTTTCAAGTTGGAGTTTTAAAATAAAAAAAATAAAAAAAATAAAAATTACCAATTCAAATTTGGGAGTAGCTTCAAGTTGGTATTTTAAAATTATTTAAAATAAAAAAAATAAAGTAATTAAAAAAGCCACATGGCACAATTAGTTAATAACAAAACATACATTATTAAAACTTAACAAAGAAATTAACTATTCAAATTAACTACTCAAATATGAGTGAGGGTTGGTTTAAGTTAGTTAATTTCAGTATTTTATTTTTTAAAATTATTTTCGTTTTTCTTTTTTGAAATAAAAAGTGTATTTAACATTCAAATTCAAACAATATTATTGAAAAAATATAATAAAATTTAAAATAAAAATTATTTCAAGAATAATAAAATATATATCTTCTATTATATTACAAAAATAAAGTAGTAGAGAAAAATATTAAATAAATAATATGCTAATAATTTTTATTAACAATATAATTATATATCTTCTATTATATTACAAAAAACAAAGTAGTAGAGAAAAATATTAAACAAATAATATGCTAATAATTTTTATTAACAATATAATTATACTAAATATTGGACAATATAATAAACAGAAATACATAACAAAAAAGTTATTTGATGACTATATAAGACCCTTTAATTTAATAAATATTTTATTCATTAAAATTCAGACAATATCTATTCTATTTATATAGAATAGGAGAAACAAATCATTGTAATAATTCAAAATGTAATGTCAAAAAATTAACAAAGTGACAAATTTTAGGACAAAGCTCCAATAAATTTGGAGATTCAAAAATTATTTACAAAGTCACAACGAAATTAACTACCTAAAATTAACTACTCAAACATGGATGATATAATAAAGATAAATACATTAAAAAAAATCGATGACTACATAAGTCCTTTTAATTTATTCGAGACTGTGTTCATTAAAATTCAAACAATATTATTGTGAACAATAGACTAATATTTAAAATAAAAATTATTTCAAGAGTAGTAAAATATATATCTTCTATTATATTACAAAAACAAAATAGAAGAGAAAAATATTAACAAAGTACTATGCTAATAAAAATTTCTATTAGCAATCAAATAATACTAAATATTGGATGGTTTAATAAAGAAAAATACAAAATAAAAAAGTCATTCGCTGCATGTATAAGTCCCTTAGTTTGATAGAGATTTTATTTATTAAAATTTAGATAATATTATTAAGAACAGCAAAATAAAATTAAATATAAAAAAATATTTCAATAGTAATAAATTATATATCTTCTCTTATATTACAAAAAAAAAAACGAGCAGACAAAAATAGTAAACAAAGTAATATACTACTAAAAATTGGTATTAACAACGTACTAATACTAAACAATGGATAATGTAATAAAGAAAAATATATAACAAAAAAAGTTATTCACCGACTACACAAGTATCTTTAATTTAATAGAGATTTTATTATTGGGCATATCGTATTGACAAATAAAATGACAATTTAAATTTATTAAAGTAATACAGTCTAATAGGATCAAACCAGCCCGATCATAATTTAATTTAATTAATATTTTTTTAATATTTAACGTGCATCGCGCGGGTACGACTACTAGTATATTATTAAAAGGAGAGGAAAAAGCCTTGTCCTTAAGCCAAGTGACAACCTAAAAAAATGCCACATGGCATAGTTAGTTATTTAGTTTATAATTAGTTATTGGTTATTATTTTT
>MU683763.1:152531-183220 GCA_026770625.1 Nicotiana glauca
AAAAATATATAACAAAAGTTATTGGTTATTATTTTTGAATTTAAATATATATAAAAAATGAAAATAATAAAATAAAATAAAAACTAAGATATATATATATATATATATATCTTATAATTAAATATAAATAAAAAATAAAATAAATATATAAAATAATAACTACCCATTCAAATTGGGTGTGAGTAGTTTCAAGTTGGAGTTTTAAAATAATTTTAAAATAAAAACGAATTTAAAAATTAATAAATTACCAATTTAAATTGGGGATTAGTTTCAAGTTGGAGTTCTAAAATTATTTTAAAATAAATAAAACGAAAATAAAGACATAAAAAACTTTCAGAGAAAAATATTTAATAAAGTAATATGCTAATAAAACTTTCTATTAGCAATGTAATTATTAAATATTAGATGATATAATAAAGAAAAATACATAACAAAAAAATTATTCAATGCGCTCCCTGTATAAGTCCTGTTAGTTTAACAGAGATTTTGTTCATTAAAATTTAGATAATATTATTAAGAACAATAGAATAAAATTTAAAATAAAAAAAATATTTCAACATTAATAATTTATAAATCTTCTCATATATGACAAAAAGAAAGCGAATATTAAATATTGGTTAATCTAATAAAAAAATATAGAACAAGAAAATTATTCACTAATTATATAAGTACCTTTGATTTAATAGAATTTCATTATTGGGTATATCGTATTGACAAGTAAGATTACAATTGAATTTTATTAAAGCAATACAATCTAATAGGATCAAACAAGCCCGATTATAATTTAATTAATATTTTTTAATACTGACCGCGCATCGCGCGGGTACGACTACTAGTATTTATAATAAATCAATAGATGTATTAAAGTTATTTGACACATGAAAAGTTTGTACCAACACGTGACAGATGCCGATCTACTTCACATCACAATACAAATATCAAGCGTAAATATTAGAAAATAGACAGGTAGAATAGAAATCAACCCCTTCACAAGTGACATCTTTTATTATACGTAGAAATATCAAGTATGGGTGAAGTAGTTGGAGAAACCGACTCAGTCAATTCAATTTTGCTACTCATTTTTTATTTCTCTCATCAAACTTTCACTACATTAATTTTTAAGTGTTAAACAATTGTTTATTGTATGTTTTATTTGGCCTAAAATTGAAACTAACTTCTCGAATTTGACAGTATAGTGAATGTATCACCAAGTCTCGACACCTAATTGTACTTGGAGATGACTTATTTTAGTTTTCATCTTTTTCTTTCCAACATTTTAGTTGTCTACTTGTCTTCTAAATATAGTGGAATTGGAACGAATAAACTTTGTATATAACTATTTGGCAATTAACAGTTGAAAAATACCGCATGTGGAAGATGATTTTTTAAATTTTATTCATTTCACGTGTTGAAAAAGGAGTATATCCACGTTGTTTTCCGCGTTAATATTCAGAGGATAAATGGTATCAAAAGAATCAAGTCCCAAGGGATTAATTAGGACTACTAATAATTTATGTGTTCACCAAATAATCGATGCCAAATTTAGAAGGGAAAATTTCACATAGAAACAACTGGAATTCCTACTTTTTAATTTTATAGCTCATATTTCAATTCACAACTAACTAGCCCAAAAATAATAACTTAAGATTCAACATTCAACTCCAATAAATTCTCGAAATTACTATTTAATTTTTATAAAAGATTGCTCAAGCTTTTAAGTTAATTTTCAAATCAGCAACAATAACTCAGATATTAGTTTAACAAACCAAATCCATCTGAATGGTGAAAATTAGATTTTTAACAAGCTTAAATATGTGGGTTTAGATTTCGAATTTGATTTTTTGAGAAATTTGGAGTGGGTGTTATTTAGAATTGTTAGAAATAGTATAAAGAGGTTGTATATAAAATTTGAAGTCATGTAATGGAGGTTTGGACTGGTTTTGAACAAGAATTGCAACTGAAAATCGTGGAAGAAGTTCGTCTACAAACGCTTGTATAAAGTTATATAAAAGTATATAATAGTGTGTATAAGATGTGTTTATACATTCATATACACTATTATACAAGATTTAATTAAGTATGTGATGACATACCAAGATACGTGGATCAATAAAAGAGTGACAGCTGGCAAAGGATAGCTGAAGAGGCACGAGCTTTGACGGGCACGGACAGAGATTCAAGAAAAACATGAGAAGAACAGTTACTCGAGCCTCTTGGTAATATGAAAAGACATCAGAGGAATGAACCTGGATAGCAAAAAGTACAAATACGTATTATCCAAAATTAATGAGCATCAATAATGGAAAACGTTATAGAATCTTTACGAAACAGTTACGATTACCAATTATAACGTTATATTAAATGTCATTAATTGCTCATAATGGCTCTATTATGAGAGGAAAGAAAAACGTATTATTGAGAGATAGCTATAAAATGAGAGATATAACACTTGTAAAGACACACAATATTATTGGAATATACTGATTTACTTTGCTTTCTTTTTACTCAGCTATCAATCATCTCAATTCTTCTTATTTATTTCCAATTATATTATCAGTAATATGAGTTCTTCTAAAAAATACGCTTTGACCCGAATTTCCTATTTTCTGGTTAAACAAATTGACTCCATTATCGAGAATCTGATAATCTATTACTTTCTGAATCGAATTTTTCGTCAAAACAATCATGTCGAATGCAAATGACAACAATCAAAGAGGTCATCAACAACAGGAGAATCTGTAAGGCACAGGAACTTCGGTCCCTTCCCCACTAAATTCTCCTCGACAATCTCGAGAAGGAAGTCCTAATGGGTCTCGATCAAATGTGAATGATCAATTTGAAAATGATGAGGCTATTAATGAAGCTTTGAAAAAATTAATTGTTGAACAGGTCGGCAATGCCCTTGAGGCCTTCGCTAACCAGCTGCCAACCGTGCCACTAACATCAACTCTAAACAACACCACCTTAGAAAATTCTCGTTATGACTCGTTAATTCAGGCAGTGGAGGAACTCCTAGCGAATCCCGTGATAGAGGGTCGGGTAACCTAGTTAATTCTGATTTACAAAATTTGGTACTAACTTTGCAGAAATAGCTCAAGGAGTAAAGCGACCGCATAGAGCAAATACCTGGAGTGCCGCCTGTAATCAAGGGAATAGATATAGACAAATACTCACAACAACCTTAGAAGCCAAGTGCAGCCCCTTTACCAATTCTGAAGAAATTCAAGATGCCCAACATTCCAAAATATGATGGGACAACTGATCCAAGGGATCACGTAATTGCATTCACAACCGGTGTAAAAGGCAACAACTTGACCAAGCAAGAAATTGAATCAGTGTTGTCAAAAGATTCGGAGAAACACTCACTAAGGGAGCATTAATATGGTATTCTCTTTTACTTGAAAATTCTATAGATTCTTTTGCTGAACTTGCAGATTCATTCATCAAAGCACACTCAGGAGATCAGAAAGTTGAGAAAAAAATGGAGGATATTTTCAAAATAAAGCAGGGGATACGGAACTGCTCAGGAAATTTGTGGACAGATTCCAGCTAGAGAGGATGATGTTGCAACGCGTACCAGATAACTGGGCAGCTATGGCATTTGCCAGCAATCTAAATGAAAAAAGTTCAGAAGCCACAAGGAGACTCAAGGAAAGTCGGCGTGAATTTCCAGCAATAACTTGGAATGACGTTTATAACAGATATAGCACGAAGCTGTGGATAGAAGAGGATACCATTATTTAATCTCGAAGGGATGAAAGGGTAAATTCAAGGCGAGCTGAATCTGAAAAAATGTCCGGAAAAAATAGGTACGAGCCATACATGGGACCAACAGGAAGAGACTCGCGTTCAAAATAGGAAAACTCAAGGTACAATCATAGATCAAGAGATATAGAGTCAGGTTCATCATCAAGGTTTGGAAAAGAACGAAACACGCGAGAGACGCGAGAGGATGATAAAAACTCGAAGGCAAAGTGCAGCGGTTATAGTTTTAATGTCAGCACATCCGAGTTGGTAGCTGTTTTAAGAAGCATGGGAGACAAGGTACGCTGGCCAAGGGAAATGAGATCAAACCCGAACAGACGGAATCCTGATTTTGGTGTGAATTTCACAATGATCACCGTCACAAAACGACGGGTTGTAGGTTGCTGCAAGGTGAAGTGAAACATTTAGTAAAACAAGGATATTTAACCGAGTTATTTAGTGAAAAGGGAAAGCAGGCATATATGAAAAATAGGCAAGAGGCTCCAAAACCCCCTTCACCGAAAAGGACGGTTAATGTCATAAGTGTAGGAGAAGAAATCAACGGCGTAACATACACATCAGCGAAGAAGGTGTCAAAAATAATAGTTACACACGGGAAGCGAGTCCGACAGGTTTTAGAAGAAGATAGTATTATATTTGGTGATGCAGATGCAGATGGCGTATAGACCCCACATAATGATGCACTGGTAATATCTTTACCTGTACATGACACTAATGTGAAATTAGTTTTGATTGATCCAGGTAGTTCCATTAATATCATTCTTTTAAGAGTGGTAAAGGAGATGGAAGCTGATGATAAGTTGATACCCAAAGCTCATACCTTGTCTGGTTTTGACAACTCGAGCGTTGTGATAAAAGGCGAGATAATGCTCACCACATTTGCAGAAGGAGTGGTCAAAGACACCAAATTTAAAGTGATAGAAATGGATATGGCTTACAATATGATTCTTGGTAGACCATGGATACATGAGATGGATGTTGTACCATCTACTTTGCATCAAGTTATCAAATTCCCTTCACAACGGGGAATACGGCAAATACGTGGTGACCAGCAAGCGTCCCGGAGCATTAATTCCGTAGCAGATGCAAGTGCAAAAAGCGAAGATAAATAGCAATCACAGAACCAAGTTGAAGGTATTGCGACGCAAACGTAAACTAAGCATGGGCGAATAGATGTAGACTCGAGGCCTAATACCATCCAAGAACTAGAAGAAAATGATAACATCAAAACAACGATCGAGGAGTTAGAAGCTGTAGTATTATTTGCACCCTGGCCTGACAGAAAAGTCTACATCGGGACCAACCTCAGCCATGAAATGAAATGTAAGTTAATTGAATTTTTAAAAGCTAACATAGACTGCTTTGCTTGGTCCCATTCAGATATGACAGGTATACCCCCGGATGTAATGACTAACAAGTTAAATGAAGAACCGTCGTACCCACCTATCAAACAAAAGAAAAGGAAGCAAGGTTCATTCAAAAACCAGGTAATTCAAGATGAGGTGCAAAAACTTTTAAAAATTGGGTCTATCCGCGAGGTAACGTATCCAAATTGGTTGGCTAATACTGTTGTAGTGCCTAAAAAGAATGGTAAGTGGCGAGTTTGTGTATATTATACCGATCTGAATAAATCTTGCCCTAAAGATTCTTTTCCATTACCGCATATAGATCAATTAATTGATGCTACTACAGGACATGAATTATTAAGATTTTTAGATGCCTATTCAGGGTATAATCAGATAAAAATGGATCATATAGATGAAGAAAAGACTTCATTTATAACAGACAAGGGGACTTATTATTACAAAGTGATGCCCTTCGGTCTCAAGAATGCTGGGGCCACGTATCAAAAACTGGTGACCAAAATGTTTCAGGAATATCTAGGGAAAGCCATGGAAGTTTATATAGATGATATGCTTGTCAAGTCACAACAATCAGGGAATCATATTCAACACTTGACCGATGCCTTTCAGATTCTTCGCAAATTTAATATGAAATTGAAACCTAAAAAATGCGTGTTTGGGGTTTCGTCAGGTAAGTTCTTGGGATTTCTTATTTCTAACCGTGGCATTGAAGTAAATTCCGCACAGATTAAAGCTATTGAAGAAATTCTGAATGTACTGACGAATAAAAAAGAAGTACAACGACTGATGGGAAGAATAACTACTTTGGGAAGATTTATTTCCAAGTCATCAGAAAAATACTTCAGGTTCTTTTCAGCCCTAAAAAAGCAAGATCAATTTGAATGGACTGAAGAATGCCAACAGGCACTTAAAATTTTGAAAACATACCTATCATATCCACCATTGCTCGCAAAACTAAAAGATGGGAAAAACTACTTATTTACCTTGCTATTCCAGAAGTAGCGGTAAGTGCTGTGTTAGTTCGGGAGAACCAAGGTAAACAATCTCCGATTTATTATGTTAGTAAGTCATTATTAGATGTTGAGACTCGATATCCTCATCTAGAAAATCTTGCACTCGCATTAATTATGGCATCTAGGAAGTTAAGGCCTTATTTTCAATGTCATCATATCTCTGTAGTAACTGCTTATCCTTTACGCAACATACTGTATAAACAAGAGTTATCGGGTAGACTATCCAAATGGGCTATAGAGTAAAGCGAATATGGCATAGCATATCAACCAAGAACTGCAATAAAATCGCAAGTTTTAGCAGATTTTGTAGCATATTTTAGTCAGGGAATGCAGCTAGAGGCAGAGAAAGAACTGCAGGTATTTAATGGGTCTAATCCAGGTACTTGGACCTTATTTACAGATGGTTCATCAAATGTAAAAGGAGCAGGTCTAGGCATTGTTTTGGTACCACCTACGGGAGAAACTATACGACAAGCCATAAAATGTCATCCTATTACTAATAATGAGGCAGAATACGAAGCTGTGATTGCAGGTCTAGAATTGGCACGAGAGCTCGGGATAGAGCAAGTCATAATTAAAAGCAACTCACAGCTCGTGGTTAATCAGATGCTTGGGACTTATACAACCAGAGAAGCGAGAATGCAACAATACCTGGAAAAGACTCGGGATTTGATCAGGCAATTTCAAACTTGGAAAGTCATACAGATACTAAGAGAGGAAAATGCCGAGGCAGATGCTCTAGCTAATTTAGCATCTTCTGCAGAAGTAACAAATGCAGAAAATGCTTCCGTGATTCATTTGTTTCATTTCATGCTTGATCAAAATAAAAACGAGGTAAATTACAATAATTTTAACATGGGATTAGAGAAATGAAATTATTAATTTTTTGCAGTATGGAATACTTCTTGAAGATAAGAAAAAGGCTCAGGCACTTCGCCAAAATGCAGCTCGTTACTGTTTAAAACAAGACAATTTATATAGTAAGATGTTCGATGGCCCTCTAGCAAGATGTCTCGGACCTTCTAAGACAGAATACGTGACGAGAGAAATACACGAGGGACATTGTGAAAATCATGCAGGAGGAAGATCTTTAGTAAAAATCATGATTAGATCCGGCTATTATTGGCCAAAAATGGAAAAAAGATGCGGAAAATTTTGTGGCTAAATGTGACAAGTGCCAAAGATATGGTAACATCGACCTGCTGAATTATTACATCCGGTCATTGTACCATGGCCTTTTATGAAGTGGGGTATGGATATCGTGGGTCCACTACCGCAAGCCAAAGGCAAGGTAAGATTTTTATTAGTACTCACTGATTATTTTACTAAGTGGGTAGAAGCAGGAGCCTCTAAACAGGTACGAGAGAAAGAGGTTAGAGATTTCATCTGGCAAAACATCATATGTCGATTCGAGGTACCAAAGGAAATCGTATGTGATAATGGCCCGCAATTTATAGGCACGCAAATCACAGAATTTTTTCAAAGTTGGCAAATTAAAAGGATTACCTCAATGCCTTACCATTCGGTGGATAATGGACAAGCTGAATTAACAAATAAAGTAATTATCAACAACTTGAAGAAAAGATTGGAGGAATCTAAAGGCAATTGGCTAGAGGTGCTACCTGGGGTCTTGTGGGCTTATCGAACAACAGCAAAAACAAGTACGGGGGAAACACCGTTCTCACTTGTATACGGAGCAGAAGCTTTAATTCCAGTCGAGATAGGAGAACCAAGTACGACATATACTCAAGCTACTGAGGAATCAAACGAAGAGGAGATGCGGTTAAACCTGGATTTACCTAAAGAAAGGAGGGAAACTGCATTAATAAGGATGGAAGCACAAAAAAAGTTATGGAGCGGTACTGTAACCGGAAAGCTCGTCTCAGATACTTCAAGATTGGGGACTCCGTACTCAAGAAAGTTTTCCAATCCACGAGGGCATCTAATGCAAGAAAGTTAAGTCCAACTTGGGAAGGACCTTATAAGATTCATGGTATCGCAGAAAAAGGTGCATACGAGCTTGAAACATTGGATGGCAAGATTCTACCTTTAAACTGGAATGTTGTTCATCTGAAAAGATACTATTTCTAAGCAAAAGAAATACTCACGGGCAGGTATCTATATTAACAATTTTGATTTTTGAATTATTAAAATTTTACTAACGATTTTAGATGATAGGCAAAAAGCTAGCCCGCACTAAATAATGAATTACGACCTGAAAGATACGTGGAAAGAACATAATTCTCGGTCTAGGGTTACAACTATTCTGATGAAAATTTAAATGGGTTAAGCAGTCTTCATCTAAAATCGTACCTCCGAGTCCCGTATGTTTTTCCTTTTCAGGAAAAGGACCATATGGAAGGAATAATCAAGTGCTCGAGATTTCATACTTCAAAGCTCAAACACTTGGGGGACTATATAATATACATATGATATATGTATAAAGAAGGCAAAGAAGACTAAAAATAATTAAAGTTCAAGTTAAGCCCAAAAGTCTACTCATCAAACGTCAAGTTCAGAGCTAAGTCACGAGCCAATAACACAAGCCTATCATATCATATAGATTTCGAAATCTTACGATGTCTAGGTTAAAGGTAGCATTTAGCCATGGGTCATAAAGAAACCTTTGAATTTTCTTTCTTTTTTGTATCTGTTGTAAAAAAAATAATTATGGAAAAGTAATAGAAGATATTTAAATACATGCAAGATGTTATTTAAACTTGGCAAAGTTCAAATAAAAACTTTATCAAAGTTATTTTAAGAAACATGTGTGTTCCTATTTTATTTTTCGTATATTCACACCATTATGAAGTTGAGACGTCTTCTTCATTAAGTGTTGTATATAAAAGGGCCCTCTTTTATAAATTCATGTTTGATTCAAAGATGCATGAAGTTAATAAAGCATTTTTTTATAAAAAAATGCAAAAAAGGTAAGACAAAGACCCACGAATTAAAAAGCAAGACCTTGAACTTATATAAAACAAATAAGACAAGGCAAAAAGAGTAAAACTAAAGCTCAAGAGAATTAAGTTGAAATGAAAACTTTATAATTTTAAGTTTAGACTAAGTATGAACTTAGTCATAAACTGATTGTTATTTTTTTTTACAAAAATGCTCCGAAAAGATCTGGGGACTTGTAATTATCAAAAACTTAAACCCCAAATGGGACTAGGAGTAAAACCACAAATTCCACCAAGAAAGAAAAAAAATGGAGTAAAACCACAAATTCCACCAAGAAAGAAAAAAAAGGGAGTCAAACTTCATAAAACTTTCATTGTGGAGCAGAAGAAGGGTCTAAAATGGCATCATCAGCAATAGAAGGCTCGATTTGGTCTGAAGGAGCTGGGACATCCACCGCACCAATATTAGCTTCAACATACTCAGGAGTATCAGCCATGGGAGAAGGAAAACTTTGGCCTTGCTGAGTTTTCTCAATGGTTTCTTTTATCTTAGCTAATTCAGCAACCAAATTAAAACCCTCTTGGCTAGCCTCTACAAGAGTATCATGGCGTGTGTTTAAAATAGCCCAACTCACTTCAACAGCTGCTTTATCTTCAAGAGCCTCATAATCTCTTTCCCATTGGTCAATTCATTCTTAAGTTCTCCCTTTTCAGCCAAGGCAGTATCATAAGAAGATCACAAAGGAGCAAGTGAACTCTCCAAAAATTTGACCTTATCAGAAGACACACGAAGATCTTCTTGGGTCTGAGTAAGTGTTTGAACAAGATCACCTGCATAAGCTTCTTTTTCACTCAACAAGGACTTCAAGCTTCTAATCTCTTCGGAGGCTTTAGAGAGTTGTTCAGCAAATGATGACTCGAGGAAATTTCTATCCTTGCCTGACTGATTGTTAGAAGCCTTCTCAATGGCCAACTCTGAAGTTACAACCCTCAACTGCTGCCCTAAGGTACATTTGCTTTTTTCTAAAACCTCCATTTCAAGCTGGAGACTGTCATACTGCTCTTTCCAATTGTCTGCCTCGACCTAGTAATCATGCATCAAATTCCGTCTGGGAATCCCTTTTCATCATCTCCGTGCTGACGAGATTGATCTAAAGAAAAAAAAAAGAAATACAAAAGAATCTTAGTAAAAGAAAAACGGTATATAATATAAAAAGAAATTTACACATTCAACGATAATTGCACGATATCATTCATCCAAATCGGAGAACTATGACTTTCCAGCTTGGATTTTTCAACTGGACCGATGAGGGGTTTCAACCACATGCCAGCTTGACCTGACTTCTTTAGAAGATTACCTTCAGTAGGGATCGCAATGGTAATTTGTTTCATCACTCTACCTCCACTTGAAGAACCAACTTCGGTTCGAGAAACATTAGTAGCGGGGACTATAGAGGAAGTCATAATAGCTTGAGGCGAAGTAGAAGCAGTAGAAGTAAAAACTGGCAAAGAATGGTCCATGGGAACTGGTCGCAGCCTACTCCGAATACTAATTAAGTAGTGAGAGAGGGTCGGAGCAACTTTTACACAATTTAGGGTCGGGATCGATATCCACAGAGAGCTAGAATTTGGAATCGGGTATCTATCTAGTGTAGAATTGCGTATGTGTTCCAAATTACACTTCTATTCATTTTTGGGGTTTTTGTTTACTTCTACTATTATCAAACTACAAATGGTAATTGCAACTAAATTATGCTAAGAGTTATAATGCTACGAGTTGTTCAAATTGGTTTAAAAGGCACTAGGGTAGTGACTACCGCCTAGGTGGTCAATTGACGGGTACTTGAATCTAAGGTACGTTTGACATATTTTGGGAGTATAATATAACCGTTTCACGACTTTACCCGCTCTACACCTCTCGGTGGTTCGAGTGATTTTTCCCGAACTGGCTTTCTCAAGACCAATTGGGTATGCAAATTTTCACAAGCAACTAAGGTTCAATTCAGGTATTATTCTCTCGAGGTTTAAGCCTTTAATTTGGGCTATCAATCTCTTGAGTACGCCTCAATTCATTGTTGGACAAATTTCGGAGACTTAAGCTCTCTTTCTCAAGAAGAGCTCTGTTTGCAACCACTAATTCAGAAATTAACTATGAAATTGGCCCAAATAACAAACACCCATAGTCAATTTAGCCCTAAATTACAAGACCCATCAATTACCCACACTAGGGTTGAGCGACAACCCTAACTACTCATAAGTGAAGAAGAAAAATAAGAAATAGATGAAGATAATTTCATATCAATTAATCACTAAGTTAAATAACAAGATTCAATGATGAAAAGTAGACAAATTTGCCCAAAATGGCTTATAAAGTCGAACCCACAAGCGCAGCTCCTTAATTACAATATCTGATGCCCTAAAAATGGAAAAAGAAGCTATTTATACTAGGCTGAAAAATCTAGACAAAAATGCCCCTGCGGGGTTAGTGTGGACCGCACAAGGGCTCTGAACTTGAAACTTCAACTCTCTGAACCCTGGCAATACGGACCGCACAGAATGGACTGCGGCTGCAGAGGCTTCTAGTGCAGTCCGCACAAAGTGGACTGCGGACCACATTGGCTTGAAAACTTCAAATTGCAACTTCTCTGATTCTGGGCTCTGCGGACCGCACTAAATCGAATGCGGATGCATTGCCTTCAGTGCGGACCGCACAAAACCTAGTGAGGTCGTACTGCCTCTTAGCCTGGAAATTAGCCTCTCTGAATCTCCTAGTACGGACCTCACAAAGTGGTGTGCGGCCGTACTGGGTCTGTTTTGCCTAAGCTTGTCTTGTCTTTGGCACTTGTGCAAGTTTCAGTCCTTTTAAGCTGATCTTTGATTTCTTGTCACTTTGATGATCAAACCTGCAATCAAGTACAACTTGTGAGCCTTTTTGGGACTATTTTGTATGAATTTCTAATCAAAGCATAAGCAAGAAGGAGTATAAAATGCGTCAAAATCCCTAGTTATTAGGAACAGACGCGGAAAAGTAGGTAAGAGGTACTTCATCAGACACCAAATCAAAACTTTCACTATCAAATCCACGAGAAAAAAGTTGTTCATCAGAGCCACGAGCAGCCATATGAGTATCATCTTCTGAGCTCACTAACGTGGCTTCAACAGACTCGGTCACGGGGATAGAACGGGGAGGAGTAACTTCATCATCTGAAATAATGCGTCTTCTAATACGCGGACTTTTAATCAAGGAACCCTCATCTCGTTCCTCTTCCTCTTCAGAATCCTAGGGTTTGTCAGCTTTCCTTTCATTCTTTGCTTTTCTTTGAATCCCTTTTTTAGTCTTTTTCACATTGAACTTTCTTTTTGTCTTTCTTTCTTGTTCATTGCCTTTCCTTTCCTTCATTTTTCCTGCCTTTTTTACCACTTTGTTGCAGTCCTCTTCTCTCCTCCCAAACTTATACTTTTGCCATGTGCTAAAGAAAAGATCAGGTGCCAAGAGAGGGTATCTTTTAGAACGGGTATAGGCTTGTATCATGGTTCTCGAAGGAAAAAGGTCTAAGGCTCAAAAGGGTTAACTAGGGATCTTATCATTGGTAGGTTATGGAAGTGTTCAAGCTATCATTTGGACCAAAGAGAGCTTATAGTCATGTCTCAAGTCAAAATTCACTTAGGATTTCACCTCAACAAACATTCAGGGCAAGTTTTAGACCAATGGCTCGGTACATGGACTTGCAATACGATTACTCACCACACAAGCTATGAGATTGCTAAAGACACAGAGCCGAGGGCCCACAACGATCTTAGATAAGATTTAAGCTCACAATGGTCCCGAAAAATCACTTGATGATTATCGGCCAACACAAAAGTCTCAAGGTCACAACTTTCACCATCCTAAACACAACAAATTATTTTTGACCATAAGATCAAAGGCAAATGTGCTAGGCCCAAGTGAAGCTTTGTTTGAGGTACCCTTAACTACTAACTACTAAAAACAAAAAGAAAAATGGACTCAAACACTTAAAAAGGTTGTCACGCCATCTATCATTGGGAAGAGCCACCCGGTTCACACAACACTCCACCTTTGAAAAGAACCGTGGCATTAAGAAAACCAAAGGCTTATTGCAAACTTTAAAAACAAGAAGCTACGAATCACAAATAAGAAGCTAAGAATGAAAAGTTTGCGGAAAGTAGAATGAATATATGCAAGAGAGGATTTGAATATACAATAGATAGGATGAATATGTACAATGTAACATAACTTTATAAACAAACCCAAAGTAATATAAAAGTGCGATAAATGTAACGAAATATCAAAATTATATACTGACCAAAGATGAAAAATCAAGAAAGCATAAAAAATGTTAAATATATACAATCATCCAAAATATAGGGCCTACCCCCTCAAGTAAAAGCTGGTATTGTCCCCAATGCCAACTAGTCTAAATAAAACACAAAAAGAGAAAGGAAAAAAGGATATAGAAAACTCCCTATGGCCCGTCTGTCTGCATAGGCTCATGTGTGGTCCCTGGGTCCTCTCTGTGCTCGGGAACCTCAGACTAGTTCCCTGTGACCTGTTGCTCTGCTACTGGGACCTGGGACCTGGTCCTGGACCTGGAAAGGCTCTGGAGCTGGTGCATCCTGTGGCTGACTGGAGGAGGTCTCTTGTGGGTCTGCCAGCTGGATGACTACATCGTCAGCTCTAGGAATCATCCTCTTCCTCTTGGAAGGCCTCTGTGACTGCTTTGGAGGTGGATGAACTGCTGGTGATGGGTCTTGGAGCAATAAGTCTAAAGGCAGGTGATCTGCCTTCAGTCTGTTAACATCTGCTCGTAGCTCCTTCACGGACTCCTTGGAGGCCCGTGTTTTCCTCAGCTTCTTGTGCTCTCTCGCAAGCTCCTTCAGAGCCTTGCTATGTGAGTCAACTGCCTTTGTGAGCACCGCCTGAGTGTCAAGGATTTTCTTTTGGTTGTCAAGTATCTCCTTGAGAGCATCCTCTATTGACTATGGAACCTATGGAGCTGGAGGTACCGACTGAGCCTCTACAGTGGTGGTCAAGGTGGACAACTTGGATGAGGTAGTCTGTATCCAGTTGTTGATACTCAAAAGTGCCTGGCTCAGTCGGTGGGCAGTAATGGGATGGGCCCAGAAATATGGGATCTCCGGTCCTGCTGAGGTAGATGGACCAGCAGGAGTGGCTGTGGATGTGGAAGGACCGGGAGGGATATCTGTGGAAGTGGAGGTAGGCTCAGCAGGAGCCACTACCACACTTAGCTCTTCAGACTGGCCAGTTGGAGCAGTAGCTGTACCTTTGAAGTACTTGCTCTTGGGGTTATCATCCCCCTGCATGCTGTACCAGGAAAAAGGGGCTTTCGCCTTGACTCTAATGTCGAAGGCCCTCTTTTCCACCTTCAAGTCCCGGAAGTACATAGTGAGGGTACAGGTAAACGGATAGTTTCTATCATGCTCGGCAGCCACAATTGAGATAATCCTCGACATCACATTCCCCACATTGATTGGGTACCCCCGCCATGATCGAAGCTACCAAAACAGCCCGGTGAAGAGGAAGGGTGTTGTCGTGAGTCGTGGGGTCCAACCTATTACATACAAAGGTCTCCCACCCCCGTGCCACAAAGTTTAAACTCTGCCTTAGAATTTTGACTCTAGCAGTCAACCAGTCAGGGGTGGTACCTGGGATTGCCAGGTATTGTGCCAACCATGGACGGACCTCCTCGCCCATTTCCATCTTCGCCATATAAAGGGTCTCTTCCTTCTCATTAAAGCCAAGGTAATCGTTGATTTACTTCCCATCAAATAACA
This sequence comes from Nicotiana glauca, assembly GCA_026770625.1. Taxonomy (NCBI): domain Eukaryota; kingdom Viridiplantae; phylum Streptophyta; class Magnoliopsida; order Solanales; family Solanaceae; genus Nicotiana; species Nicotiana glauca. The sequence continues at coordinate 167,388 of MU683763.1, forward strand.
CTGTCAGATTCCGAACCTTGGTCACTTTGGAGCCCTTTCTGATGTGGGCTACATTGCAGTAAAATTCTTTGACCAGGTGTTCATTGGCATCCACACACTTATCTAGAAAATGGTCCCAGCCCACTCTTATCCTAAACTGCCTTAGTACATTGGGATTGTGAGGTAACAGGTCTTTATCAATAAAACTCCGCTCCAGGATTACCTTTCTCACCGGCCACCCCTCCCAAAATTTATGGTACGCCACCTCACTAACAAATCTATCTTGCCAGACCTTCGGCTTTCTCGTTCTAGCAGTGCCCCCACCTGAGGCTCACCTCCTTCTACTACTTCATCATCATCTCCTACTGCATCCTCCCCAGATAATGAAGCTGTGGGAGAGGTGGAGTATTTCCCACTACCTGTTGCTGAGCCCTTAGACGACTCAAAAATGACATTTGTTGGTGCTTGGGCAGTGGGTAATGGTGGAGGAGTTTCTCTTAGCCTAGGTCTCTCCGGCCAGTCTTCCATGTAATCTGGCACGGAGTTTGAAGAAATTTCACGTGATGGCTCATAGTCACTCCTCGAGGAATGGGAAGCAGCTATATCAGCAACTTTTATCAATTTTCTTGTCCTTTTAATGTTTTCCCGAACTTGGGGAGTGAGTTTGATCATTTTCTGCTTCCCTCCCCGGGAAGATTCACCTCTGCCTGGTTGTTTAGACCCTTTACCCCGTTGTTTAACAATTGTCTGCAATCACAATCAAGTAAACTTGTTAATATCAATGTAATCAGTTAAGAACCAAAGTTGCAGAACAGACATGAAAAGTTGCAGACAGTTCTCAGAAACTACCCAGTGCGGACCGCACAAAATGGTGTGCGGCCATACAGAGTCCAATGCGGACTGCATAAAATGGTAATGCGGTCCGCACAGGGGTGGGATTCAAACTACCTACCCTCTGTATTTAGGCAATGCGGCCCGCACAAAATGGTGTGCGGCCACACAGGGTCCAGTGTGGCCCGTACAAAATGTAGTGCGACCGCACTGTCCAAAGTTTAGCTTCCTACAAGTTCATCAATGCGGTCCGCACAAAATGGTAGTGCGGACCGCACAGGGGCACCGCAGACTGCACAGAATCGACTGCGGTCCGCACTGAATGCCCAATTGTAGCACTAAGTTAGGGTTCATGAATTTTTGCTTTTAAGTCTCATTTTTCACCTAATTAGTGTCCCTAAGTGATTTCCCAGTGCATTGTACTAACTAAGTCTACATGAAACACAAATTTAACTAACCTAACCTAAGCAATTGAAGAAAAATACGGAAGGAAGAAAAATAAAGCTAAGAAAAACAAAAAGAAGAAGAAAATAACAAAAATTAAAGCAATTAGCTTGACATTTAGTTACCAGATATGAGATGGGGAGAAGATTACAAGTCCAGATGATTAATTACGAGCAAGATGAGTATTGAATAGTGTTTTTGTGAGTGTGAGAGTCAATAGTGCGAAAAGGGTAAAAGGAGACCCTCAAGCCCTATTTATAGAAAAACCCTGGGGCCCAGTCTTACCAATCATTGCGGACCGCACAAAATGGACTGCGGTCCGCACAAAATTGACTGCGGCCACAGTGGTCCACTACGGACCACACAAAATGTAGTACAATCGTAGTGGAAAAATTCAGAGAGTTGTATTTTCACAGTTTCTTTAGTGCGGTTCGCACAGAATGGACTACGGCCGCACTGACAACTTCAGAGACCTGCTCATTTTTTTTTCTACTATGTCATGCACTGCATCAACACAATCTTGTATATCTCACAACCAGTTAGCCCAAAAATCAATCCTACACTACAATGAAAATCAAATAAAAACAGGAAGAGAAACACATGGGTTGCCTCCCAAGAAGCGTTTGATTTAACATTGCGGCACGACGCATGTTACCATCCAATCATTTGAAATGCACAACAGCCACTACATGGCTATCATCAAACTTTCCCAAATAGTGCTTGACCCTATGCCCATTCACTCTAAAACTTCCCCACTTTTGTTCTTTAAATCAAGAGCACCAAACGGGGTCACACACACTACTTCAAATGGTCCGCTCCACTTTGACTTCAGCTTTCCTGGGAACAACCTTAGTCGAGAATTGAATAAGAGCACCAAATCTCCCACCTTGAACTCCTTGCCTCGAGTATATTTGTCATGAAGGTATTTCATTTTATCCTTATACAGGGACGAACTAGAGTATGCATGGAACCTAAATTCATCAAGCTCATTGAGTTGCTCCACCCGAAGATTAGCAGCTATATCCCAATCAAGATTCAACTTCTTCAAGGCCCATATGGCCTTATGCTCTAACTCCAATGGTAGATGACATGCTTTCCCAAACACCAACCGGTACGGTGACATACCAATTAGGGTTTTGTAAATGGTCCGGTAAGCCCATAGAGCATCATCTAACTTTTTAGACCAATCGGTCCTATTGGCATTGACGGTTTTGGACAAAATGCTCTTGATATCCCTGTTGGACACTTCACCTGGCCATGCTTGAGGATGATAAGGTGGAGACACTTTGTGGTTGACACCATACTTGGAAAGCAAGGCGTCAAAAGCTCTATTATAAAAATGCAATCCTCCATCACTAATAATTGCCCGAGGAGTGCCAAACCTTGTGAAAATGCTCTTCTTTAGAAATGTCACCACACTCATAGCTTCATTGTTGGGCAAGGCAACGGCCTCAACCCATTTTGAGACATAATCAACCGCTACAAGAATGTAGGTGTTTCCGCACGATCTTACAAAAGGGCCCATAAAATCGATACCCCATACATCAAAGATATCCACTTCGAGAATGGTGTTTAGAGGCATCTCACATTTCTTGGAAATCCCGCCCGCTCGTTGACATTGATCACACCTTTTTACTAGATCACTTGCATCTTTGAACAAGGTTGGCCAACAAAAATCACAACTCAGAACTTTTGAAGTTGTCCTTGCCCCTCCATGATGTCCACCATAGGGGGAGGAATGACAAGCCTCTAGGATGCTAAATTGCTCCTCCTCAGGTACACACCTCCGGATCACTCCGTCGATGCAAATCTTGAACAAGTATGGCTCATCCCAATAAAGGTCTAGACTATCCCGTTTGAGCTTATTCCTTTGGTTAGAAGAGAGCTCATACGGGATGATGCCAGTCACAAAGAAATTATCAATATCGGCAAACCATGGCATATCACTCATTGACACAGAAAGTAGATGCTCATCGATAAATGCATCATTGATCTCTAGGCCATCACACGACCTTCCTTCCTCCTCCAAGCGGGACAAATGTCCGCAACTTGGTTTTCACTACCCTTCCGGTCCATAATTTCTAGATCAAATTCTTGAGTAGTAATATCCATTGCATCAACCTTGCCTTGGAGTCTTTCTTCGTCATCAAGTACCTAAGGGCGACATGATCGGTGTGCACTATGACCTTGGCCCCCATAAGATACGGCCAAAACTTTTCCATTGTGAACACTATGGCCAACAACTATTTCTCGATTACCGTGTAGTTCCTTTGAGCCTCATTTATGGTCTTGCTTGCGTAGTACACCAGATGAAATATTTTGTTAACCTTTTTACCCAAAACAGCCCCAACCGCAACATCGCTCGCGTTGTACATGAGCTCGAAAGGCAAGCTCCAATTTGGTGCGGTAATGATAGGGGTAGTGGTCAACTTAAGCTTGAGAAGCTCAAATTCTTGCATACATCCCTCATCTAACACAAACTTGACATCCTTTTCTAGTAGCTTGCATAAGGTATTTACCACCTTCGAAAAATCTTTTATAAATCTCCGGTAAAATCCCGCGTGCCCAAGAAAACTCCTCACCCCCTTGACAGAAGTGGGAGGAGGAAGACTTGAAATCACCTCTATCTAGGCTTTGTCAACTTCAATCCCATGCTTTGAAATTTTGTGGCCCAACATTATGCCCTCCTCAACCATGAAGTGGCATTTTTCCCAATTGAGTACGAGATTTGTGTCTTCACAACGGGCCAAAACTCTATCCAGATTTCCCAAACACTCTTCAAATGAATCACCAACCACACTAAAATCATCCATAAAGACCTCCAAAATATCTTCCACCATATCGGTGAAAATAGCCACCATGCATCGTTGGAATATCTCCGGGGCATTACACAACCCGAACGGCATCTGAGAGAAAGCAAAGGTGCCATATGGACAAGTAAATGTAGTCTTCTCCTGATCCTCCAGAGCGATTAAGATTTGATTATATCCCGAATATCCATCCAAAAATAAATAAAAGGCACGCCCCGCAAGGCGATCAAGCATTTGTTAAGGAATGGCAATGGGAAGTGATCCTTGTGGGTCACCTTGTTCAGCTTCCGGTAGTCCATGCATACCCTCCATCTAGTAACTATCCGAGTGGGAATAAGTTTATTGTTTTCATTTGTCACCACATTCATACCACCCTTTTTCGGCACACACTGCACCGGATAAGTCCATGAGCTATCGGAAATGGGGTACACAACCCCGACATCTAACCACTTTATCACTTCTTTCTTCACCACTTCTTGCATTGCTTTGTTCAACCTCCTTTAATGTTCCAAGGAGGGTTTTGCATCATCCTCCAGAATAATCTTGTGCATACAGAATGCGGGGCTTATTCCCCGAATGTCGTCCAAAGTCCATCCAATTGCCTTCTTCCTCTTTTTGAGCACCGCCAAAGTGGCGTCTACCTGCATGTTAGTAAGACAAGTGGAAAGAATAACTGTTAAAGTAGAACTAGGGCCTAAGAATTCATATCTGAGGTGTGGAGGCAATGGCTTCAACTCCAACACCGGAGGTTCCTCGATTGAAGGCTTTGTAGGAGGAGTCTTTCTATTTTCAAGGTCCAAGGATAGCTTCCTAGGCTCATAAGAATAAGAGCCCATTCCATGCAAATCATTCACGCACTCCACTCGCCCCTCATCATCATTGACATCAAGATTTAACAACACGGCCTCCAATGGGTCCTCCACATTAATCATAGCACTTGTATCATCAATTATAACAGCCGTGACTAGATCCACAAAGGAGCACACTTCGGTACAATTGGGCTGCTTCATTGACTTGCACACATGGAATACTACCTTTTCATCACCCACCTTGAAAGTGAGTTCACCTGCTTCTACATCTACTAGAGCCTTCCTCGTAGCAAGTAAAGGTCTCCCCAATATGATCGGAACTTCATAGTCAACCTCACAATCCAAGATCACAAAATCAGCTGGCAAGATAAATTTGTCCACCCGGACAAGCACATCATCAACTACACCCAATGGTCACTTCATTGATCTATCCGCCATCTGTGATCTCATGGAAGTTGGCCTTGGTGGCCCAATACCCAAAGTCTTGAAATTTGAGTAGGGCATCAAATTGATACTAGCCCTAGTCACATAAAGCTTTAGCAAAGTCTACACTCCCAATAGTGCAAGGGATTGTGAAAGTACCGGGATCCTCCAACTTTAGAGCCATTGAATTTACTATAGCACTAAATTGGTGTGGTCATCTTGATAGTCTCATAGTCCATGGATCATTTCTTTGTAACCAAATCTTTTATGAATTTGGCATAGCCAGGCATTTGCTCTAAAGTCTCCACTAAAGGCACATTGATGGATAGGCTCTTCATCATGTCAATGAACTTTTTAAACTGATTCTTATTCTTCTTCTTGGCTATCCTTTGAGGATAAGGTGGAGGTTTCCTGGGCAATGGTGCCTTGGCTTTTAGCACAACCGGCTCCGGCATGTCAATTACGTGTTCCCTAGACGGGTTCACATCATTTTGTGTTTCCACCTCGGCATCTTGAATATCAATCCTCACTTCTTGATTCACATTCTCATCAACCACATTCTCAACCACCAAAGGAACTTCATCTTCTTGCAACTCAACTTCATCACCCAAAACTTGCTTTTATTTGGAGGCATTCACATCACCGCCTCTTCCACTCCTTGTAGTTACCGCCATAACATGATTGTTCCCACCCTTTAGGTTCACTACCATATCACTTGGTAGAGCACCCTTAGGGCGTGTATTCAAGGACTGGGAGATTTGACCTAGTTGCACCTCCACATTCCTAATTGAAGTATTGTGAGAAGCCAATTGCGCATCGGAATCCGCTTTCTTTTTCATCATTTGTTCGAACATCATTTCAATTCTACCCATTTCATTGTTGGATGAACTAGGACCCTGGGATGGAAAAGGAGGTGGATTGTTCGGTTGTTGGTACATTGGGGGCCTTTGAAAGACTTGCCCCTGATTTCCTTGGTTATTGTTCCACCCGCCTTGGTTGTTGTTGTTTCCACCCCAATTGTTGTTGTTGCCCCAATTTCCTTGATTGTTGTGGTTGTTATTTGATTTCCCCAATTGTTGTTCCCTTGATGTTGATTGTTCCAATTATTGTTTCCTTGTTGTTGGTTACCCCAATTGCCCTGGGATCGCCATTGTTGTTGTTGGTTGGAAGAATTGACTCTTTGGCCTTGATAATTGTTCACCTATTGTACCTCTTCATTTTGCTCATCATAGCCATCATCTTGAAATCCATTACCATCATTGCCATATTGATCTGAATTCCCTTGGTTCTGTTGACCTCTTCGCCTTCTTTGGTTCACTAGCATGTTAACACCCTCCATAGCATTCTCTTGGCGAGGATTCTGAACTTGTTGCAACTGTGCCTTTGCTAATTGGTTCATTGTTGTTGTAAGTTCTGCTATAGCCTGTCCATGGTCATGTAGTTCTTTGTGCAAATGAGTAACTGTGGGGTCACCCTGAGTCACATTGGCTCTACTTTGCCAACCGGAGGATGTGTCAGCCATTTCATAAAGAATTTCACAAGCTTCATCATAAGGCAGCTTCATGAAATTACCCCAGCCAATTGGTTCACTATGCATTGATTCGTTGTATTGATGCCCCGATAAAAGGTTTGTTGTATCATCGCCTCTGTCATATCATTGTTGGGGCATTCCTTCACCATAGTTCTATATCGCTCCCAAATTCGGTAGGCTTCTGCTTGAAGGCTAAGATCTCATCCCGTAGTGCTACCATGTGTCCTGGTGAGAAGAATTTGGCAATGAACTTATCCGCCAACTCATCCTAAGTTGTGATGGAATGGTTAGGGAGTCGCTCAAGCCAGTCCAATGCTTTCCCCCTAAGTGAGAAAGGGAAAAACCTCAATCGAAGTGCATCCTCGGACACATTGGTTTGCTTGCTCCCCCAACAGGTATCCACAAACCCCTTGTGATGTTTGTAGGAATTTTGAGTGGGAGCGCCCGTGAAGTACCCACACTGCTCCAAAAATGTGAGCATCACGTTTGTTATTTGAAAATTGCCCGCCCGAATCCAGGGAAGAACAATAGCACTCGTATAGCCTTGGTTGGGAAGAACTCTAGGATCCACTCTTGGAGGTGGCGGAGGAGGGTCTGGAATATTGTCATTTGCATTGGTGTGACGGCCTCTACGTTGTCCTTGAGGTACAAGAGGCACCTCTTCATCTCCAATGTCATCTACCTGCTCCCCACCATTCACATTTCCAAGAGGGTCATTAGCATTTAATGCCATTTTGGTACCTGAAGTATTGACACACACAAATTAGTAACAAGAAGGAAAGAAGAACAAAAAACAAATCTAACTAAATAGATAGCCAAAACCGTTAGCTCCCCGACAACGGCGCCAAAAAGTGGTCGCGGCCTACTACACAGTACTAATTAAGTAGCGAGAGAAGGTCGGAGCAGCTTTTACCCGATTTAGGGTCGGGCTCGATATCCACAGAGAGCTAGAATTTGGAATCGAGTATCTATCTAGTGTAGAATTACGTATGTGTTCCAAATCACACTTCTATTCATTTTTGGGGTTTTTGTTTACTTCTACAATTATCAAACTACAAATGGTAATTGCAACTAAATTATGCTAAGAGTTATAATGCTATGAGTTGTTCAAATAGGTTTAAAAGGCACTAGGGTAGTGACTACCGCCTAGGTGGTCAATTGACGGGGACTTGAATCTAAGGCACGTTTGACATATTTGGGGAGTATGATATAACTGTTGCACGACTTTACCCACTCTACACCTCTCGACGGTTCGAGTAATTTTGCCCGAATTGGCTTTCTCAAGACCAATTGGGTATGCAAATTGGCACAAGCAACTAGGGTTCAATTCGGGTATTATTCTCTCGAGGTTTAACCCTTTAATTGGGGCTATCAATCTCTTGTATGTACGCCCCAATTTATTGTTGGACCAATTTCGGGGACTTAAGCTCTCTTTCTTAAGAAGAGCTCAAGTCAACTCAACACAATGTGTTTGCAACCACTAATTCAGAAATTAACCATGAAATTGGCCCAAATAACAAACACTCATAGTCAATTTAGCCCTAAATTACAAGACCCATCAATTACCCACACCAGGGTTGAGCCACAACCCTAGCTACTCATAATTGAAGAAGAAAAACGAGAAATAGATGAAGATAATCTCATATTAATTAATCACTAAGTTAAATAACAAGATTCAATGATGAAAAGTAGACAAAATTGCCCAAAATGGCTTAGAAAGTCGAACCCACGAGCACAGCTCCTTAATTACAATATCTGATGCCCTAAAAATGGAAAAAAGAAGCTATTTTTAGGCTGAAAAATCTGGACAAAAATGCCCCTGAGGGGTTAGTGCGGACCACACAAGATGGTGTACGGCCGCACTAGGGCTCTGAACTTGAAACTTTAACTCTCTGAACTCGGGCAATGCGGACTGCACATAATGGACTGCGGCCGTAGAGGCTTCTAGTACGGTCCGCACAAAGTGGATTGTCGACCGCATTGGCTTGAAAACTCCAAATTGCAACTTCTCTGATTCTTGGCTCTGTGAACTGCACTAAATCGAATGCGGCCGCATTGCCTTCAGTGCGGACCGCACAAAACCTAGTGTGGCCGCACTGCCTCTTAGCCTGGAAATTAGCCTCTCGGAATCTCCTAGTGCGGATCGCACAAAGTGGTGTGCGGCCGCACTGGGCCTATTTTGCCTGAGTTTGTCTTGTCTTTGGCACTTGTGCAAGTTTCACTCCTTTTGAGCTGATCTTTGACATCTTGTCACTTTGATGATCAAACTTGTAATCAAGTACAACTTGTGAGCCTTTTTGGGACTATTTTGTATGAATTTCTAATCAAAGCATAAGCAAGAAGGAGTATAAAATGCGTCAAAATCCCTAGTTATCAGGAACAGACGCGGTAAAGGAGGCAAGAGGTACTTCATCAGACACCAAATCAAAACTTTCACTATCAAACCCACGAGAAAAAAGTTGTTCATCAGAGCCACGAGCAACCATATGAGTATCATCTTCTGAGCTCGCTAATGTGGCTTCAACAGACTCGGTCACGGGGATAGAACGGGTAGGAATAACTTCATCCTCTGAAATAATGCGTCTTCTAATACGCGGCCTTTTAATCAAGGAACCCTCATCTCGTTCCTCTTCCTCTTCAGAATCCAAGGGTTTGTCAGCTTTCCTTTTCGATGAAGAACTCAGAATTATCTCCTGAGCCCTTGCCAAAGAACGTCTGGAAGCTGAGATAGAATTGACACTTATCCCACGAATAGGAAACCCTGATAAAAGAAGGGTCAAATACATTCTAAGTGAAGAATAAAAAAAAGAAGAAGGGAAAAGTGGTAAAACATTTACCATGACTTTTAACCTTCCAACCAAACTTGTGAGAAAGGTTTTTCCTAGATATACCTTCTATTGGAGCAACAATCAACAATTTCTCTACAACGAAAATTGAGAATCTCGTCAACAGTTCCCATGGTTGCTAAAAAAAGAGAGAAAAAGAGAAAGATAGGCGGTCACGAGAAAAACAAACCCCTTCAAGTGAAAAAGAAGAAGAAAAAGTTGCAGAGGCAAACTTACGTGCAAAATTTCACTTTTCAGGGAATGGAGCATTTTCTTCACCTACTAACCCTACAGCATGAGCAGCAACAAATCTGGCATACCAGCCACGGTCCTTATCATCCTCAGGACTAACAAAAACTCTCTTACTCCTCGCTACTAAAGTAAAAATCCCATATCGGAATAATTTAGGGGAGTAGAGGTGGATCATATGAAAAAAGGTAAAAGGCAAATTAGCCAAGCTAGTTAAATGCCTTAGGCAAGCAACAACCCTCCAAATAATAGGGTCAATTTGTCCAAGACAAATATTGAAAAAATGACAGAACTCAATGATAACAGGATCAATAGGAGATTTAAAATTCAGTGTAAAAGGATATGTATACACGAAAGAAAATCCAGTCATGTAGGATGTGATTCTTTGATTTGCATTAGGAATTATGATGGGGAAGTCAGATTTCCAATAGCAATCTCTACGAACGACAGAGATTAAACCTTCGATAATTTGAGAGGGATAGACATCAGCACGATCAAGAGAGGACATAGAGAAAACCTAATTTCTAATTGATTCCCTATCAGAATAAAAGAAAGTTTAGAGGGGATAATTTTATCTACTAAGGGTTCACGAACTGGTTCATTAGATTCTCTACTTTTAGAAGAAGCTCTGTGTGGAAGAGAACCCCTTGTTCTAGAAGAAGAAGGTGGAGTGGAACTAGGTAAAGATGAAGGTGAACCTCGAATGGAGCCTAAGCTACGTAACCTACCTCCTCTTCTGCTCCTAGTTGGAGCAAGAGGAAGTTCATCTACAATAAGAACTTTACGAGGATCAAGATTTAAATAAGACATGGTTGAATAAGGAAGAAGACAAGAATGAATATTCAAAGTTAAGAAACTTTTATGAGAAAGACAAGATGAAGGTCATATTTATACTCAGAAGCAACCGTCAAACAAAAAAGGTAATGAAGGGGGAGTCATAATGAAAACTGTCACTTTGTGGTTGGTACAGCCGCAAAAAAAGACCTAAAAGACGCTGAAGAGTTGCAGACTCAATTAAAGGATGCCACGTGTCATGAGCATTAAATGGAAGTGACATATAAAGCGTCAGTTTTGAAGAAGGTATAATGACAGCAAAAATTCCCACTTTAATGAAATTCACTTCCCAAATATTCAATCGATTGAATAAATGGCAAGTGGGGAGACTATCTGTATTGGAAAAATTAAGTTAATATATTGAATTAAGTATGTGATGACATACCAAGATACGTGGATCAATAAAAGAGTGACAGCTGGCAAATGATAGCTGAAGAGGCACGAGCTTTGACAGGTACGGGCAGAGATTCAAGAAAAACATGAGAAGAACAGTTACTCAAGCCATTTGGTAATATGAAAAGACATCAGAGGAATGAACTTGGATAGCAAAAAGTACAAATACGTATTATCCACAATTAATGAGCACCAATGATGGAAAACGTTATAGAATCTTCACGAAACAATTACGATTACCAATTATAACGTTATATTAAATGTCATTAGTTACTCATAATGGCTCTATTATGAGAGTAAAGGAAAGCGTATTATATAGAGATAGCTATAAAAGGAGAGATATAACACTTGTAAAGACACACAATATTATTGGAATACACAGATTTTTGCTTTCTTTTTACTCAGCTATCAATCATCTCAATTCTTCTTATTTATTTCCAATTTGATTATCAGTAACCTGAGTTCTTCTAAAAAATACGCTTTGACCCGAATTTCCTATTTTCTGGTTAAACAATTATCACTTTTAGCCTGCCCCAGAAACTATTTATATTCGGTAGCCAAAAAGAATATAAAATATGCATAATTTTTGTACACACACACACACACACATATATATATAAAAGCGGCTATGTAACATTATTTTTTCAATAATTTATGTGTTCACCAAATAAACAATGCTAAATTTAGAAAGTAGATATTTTGCTGATTTGGTATTGATTTTTTTCGTTTGTCGGCCAAATAGTGGATGATATGGAAAAGCGTATGTGATGGCCTGATGGGGATTGCGTAGTTGTATTGCAAGATTAGGCAACATTTACACTCCTTACCTCTTCTCTCCCTTTTCCCTCTTTGCAAAATACTCACCTAACAAATTAGAAGTGAAGGTTTAGTATGCGTTTGGATATAAGATTGTGATTTTTGAAAAAAATAGTATTTGAAGTTAAATTAAAAAAAAAAATATAATTTAAAATAATGTTTAGACTTATATTTCACCTGAAAAAATATTGTAATTTTGTGAGAGAAAAAAAAAGTTTTTTTTGAAAAACTTGAAAAATGGTTTTTTGAAAAACTTATTTTGGAAAAGTCTTCAAAAAATTATAAATTTTCACGAACAAATACGTTTTCGAAGAAAAATATCATCCAAAAAAAAAATTATGGACAAACAGATCAGGCATATAAATTTTATTGGAATTAAAATCGTAAAATAATTTGGACAATATATTAAATTCAAGATATATTAGTTCAAATAAATTTATTGGGCTATTATATTTGAATTAATTATATAAATCCAACATGTATGGATTTAATAAATAAGTCTTGATCCATTGGGCTAGCCCATTTAATTGGGCTAACCCATTTAATTGGGCTAAAGTCATAAGCCCACTTCATTAAGCCAAAGATGTCATCTTCCTAGAGGCCCAATTTGGTGCCACGTGTCAAATGACGTGGCGTGCCAAGTCAAGCAGAAGAGCCAATAGGACCGTGCCGCATGTCAAAATGACAAGGCATGCCCAGTCACACTAAAAAGCCAATGAAATCGCGCCACGAGTGCAAGTGACATGTTCTGGCCAATCAAATGCGGCCATGTCACACTTTAATTTGATTGGTCGGAAAGAGTTTGTTCTTATCACAAATCCTCCCTTCCACAACTATAAATAAGGGTCTTCATAACTTAGAAAAGATACCAGAAGTTATAACAAGAAGCAAGAGAGAGCTCGTGGATCAAATATCGCAAATTTCTCTACAAGATTCAAGCTTCAAGCAATCAAGTTCAAGTTCAAGAATTCAAGTATTCAAGATCAAGAATGAAGTCAAATCAAATACAAGGCGTTCAACATCAAGGCTACTTGTTCGTGATAAAGTTCGTAGCAACAATCAAAGTATTCGCGACGGATAAATCAAATTCAAATTCAAGATCAAGCTCAAAGGCCCTTGAATTTATACTAGAAAAGTAGAATCAGAGGAATCATAGAGATTGTAATACTCAAATATTCAAAATAAAATACTACGATTGTTGCAATATTTTTCGATCTTGATTTTATTTTTTCGAACCAAATTTATTATCTACAAGATCGTTAAACACATCATTTTGAAGTTAATGATATAACTGTTAGGAACATGCCTATATTGTCCAGCCAAAGGCCCAATGGCCTAATCCTATTCTCTTTTGGTTTCCAATCCTATTTAAAATTGGATTCGGTTTATTCCTATTTTGAGTGGGTTTTGGCTTTAAGAGAAAGCACCACTCATGATCTATAAATAGGACAACCTTGGAGAATTATTCTATGCTCACTGATACAAGTCTTTGAAAGAGTTAAGCACATAAGAGTGGGTTTTGAGAGAGCTTTCATCAAGAGAGAAAGAGAAGAAAAGTATTTGTTTTGCTGCAGATTTTTATTCCGACCAGCCAACTTCAAATCATGTTTTTCGATTCGTTAACCATTGGATCAGGTTGAAATTCTGACTGAGTGTTCGTAACATCTTGTACTTGGATTTGAACGGTGAGATCGGATTTGGAGGCTCGTAGCATCTGATTTAGAGCCTCGAACAGCAGCTTCATTTTGTGGATTATACTCTTTCTTCAATTGATTAGCTGTTGCTCTTGTTGCTATTGTTGCTCCGTATTTGGCCTTTGTTGTATAGACAATCTGGAGAACTTTTGTAACTCTCTTATTGTTATAGTGGAGCTTTTTGGATCTGTGATCCCGTGGTATTTATCTTCGATTTGAAGGGTTTTCCACGTTAAAATTTGGTGTTCTTTATCTTCTTTATTTTCAGGTTTGCCTCTTCCTCAACATAACAGTGGTATCAGAGCCTTGATTATTTATCCGGGTTGTTATGGAATGGAGGCTAATATGACCAAGATGGTATGTTTAAATGGGAGAAATTATAATATTTGGAGAAGCAAGATGAAAGATTTGTTGTTCGTGAAGAAGATGCATCTACCCGTTTTTTCAGCTCATAAACCCGAGAATATATTCGATGAATATTGGGATTTCGAGCACAACAAGTATGTGGATATATACGGCAATGGGTTGAAGAAAATGTTCGCAAGCATATTGTGAACGAGATACATGCGAGATCATTGTGGGAAAAGCTAGAGACTCTTTACGCTTCAAAAACCGGGAACAACAAATTGTTTCTGCTAAAGCAATTGATGACCTTTAAATACAAGGAAGGCAGCCCTATCCTTGATCACATAAATGATTTTCAGGGCGTCCTTGATCAGCTATCTGGAATGGGGGTTAATTTTGATGATGAGATACAAGGACTTTGGCTTCTTAATACTCTGCCAGACTCTTGGGAAACTCTTCGTGTTTCTTTGACAAATTCAGCTCCTGGAGGTAAGGTGACCACGGAATATGCCAAGAGTAGTGTGTTGAACGAGGAATTAAGGAGAAAATCTCAGGGTTCGTCCTCACAAGCAGATATCTTGGTTACAGAAGACCGGGGGAGAGATAGAACAAGAGGCTCAAGGAATAGAGGTAAAAGTAGAAGTAAGTCAAGGTCCAAATACTATAATGTTACATGCAACCACTGTGGCAAGAAAGGACACATCAAAAGGTTTTGCCGCAAGTTGAATCAAGACACTAGAGAAGGAAAGAAAGTTGAAAATAACGAGAACAATATTGCTGCTATTGTTCGAGATGACCTTCTTTTTGCTTATGATGAAAACGTCATCAATTTGGTATCCCATGAGACTAGCTGGATAGTAGATTCTGGAGCTACCTCACATGTTACACCAAGAAAAGATTTTTTCTCATCTTATACTGCTACTGATTCTGGAGTATTAAAGATGGGCAATGCCAGTAAAGTTAAGGTGTTTGGTGTTGGCACAATTTGTTTGAAAACTAATAATGGTTTAACGTTAGTTCTTCAAGATGCCAAGCATGCTCCAGACTTTCCTTTCAATTTGATCTCCGCAGGAAGATTAGACGATGAAGGTTACCATAATGCCCTCTTTAATGGCCAATGGAAGCTCACTAAGGGCTCGTTAGTAGTGGCTCGTGGAGTCATGTCTGGTTATTTATATGTGACACAGGGCTTTATTCTTAATGACTCAATAAATATGGTGGAAGGTGATACTTTATCATAATTGTGGCACAGAAGATTGAGTCATATGAGCGATATGTGGATTACGTGTTTGACTAATAAAAGTTTGCTTTTTGGATTGAAACAAGCAAAGCTGAAAAGGTGTATCCATTGTTTAGCTTGCAAATAGAAAAAGGGTTTCCTTTCATAGTCATCCTCCCTCAAGAAAGCCCAATTTATTAGAGCTAGTACACTTTGATTTGTGTGGTCCTTTTAAAGTAAAGTCAAAAGGTGTTGCACTTTACTTTGTGACCTTCATTGATGATCATTCTCGTAAGCTCTGGGTGTATCCTTTGAAATCTAAAGATCAAGCACATGGCGTGTTTAAGGAATTTCAGGCCTTAGCTGAGAGACAGAAGGGGAAGAAATTAAAATATATTCGCACTGACAATGGTGGTGAATATTGTGGTCCCTTTGACAACTATTGCAAGGAACAAGGAATTTGTCATCAGAAAACTCTGCCCAAGACGCCTCAATTGAACGGTTTGGCAGAGAGGATGAATAGAACTCTAGTTGAGAGAGTTAGATGCTTACTTTCAGAGGCTAAACTTCCAAATACATTTTGGGCGGAAGCACTTAACACTGTTGCCTATGTTATCAATTTGTCTCCTGC
>MU683763.1:195619-214284 GCA_026770625.1 Nicotiana glauca
TTGGATTCCCGACCTAGTTGTTATCAAAATAGATGGTAAATGTTAATAATCCTTGTAAATGTGTAAATGTTAATACTCAAATTTTCCAGTTTGCTGCTTTATTGTTTGTATTTTTCCACACCTAGTTTGCTAATTTATGGTAGAGTGGGACAATAGTGTAAGCATTTCTTGTGAACTTTTAAGACGTGTGATTTATATGCATTTCCAAGATAACTTAAGGGTCATTTAGTTAGGAACAAGGTATTCTGAGATTGTAATGATAAGATTATTGTACTGTGATTAAATGATAATATAATTATTTAGTGAAAATATATTTTATATGTAGATTTTTGGTTCATTAAATTAAAAATGTGATACACGAATTATAATATAAATATATTTTAGTTTACACTAGATAAGTCGAGATTAACTTTTATCTTAAATATTTTTTATAGAACTTTGGGAGAAGAGCTTTGGAGAAGGACGTCTTTGTTATTTTAATGCTTTGTCCTGGAATTAGTAATCCAGGGATTGTTATCCAACCCTAAATAGTGGATAGAAGTATATCACAATTGTGGTATAACTAATCCAAAAATTGCTAATCTGCGATTCAAAAATTCAATCAAACGTGGAATAAAATCTCGAATATTTTATCTCGAAATTGTGATGGGGCTGCACCTGGGGTCAACCCTCATCCTATTTTTATTTGCCCTGGTGATTGATGCATTGAGCGCCATATTCAAAGGGAGGTGTTGTGGTGCATGTTATTTGCAGATGATATTGTGCTGATTGACGAGACACGAAGCGGTGCTAACGAGAGGTTGGAGGTTTAAGGACACATCCTGGAGTCTAAAGGTTTCAAATTGAGCAGGACCAAGATAAAATACTTGGAATGCAGATTCAGTGGTGTGACTCAGATAGTGGACGAAGACGTAAGGCTTGATTCACAAGTAATCTCTAGGAGAGAAAGTTTCAAGTACCTTGGGTCAGTTCAAGGAAATGAGAAGATTGATGAGGATGTCACATATAGTATTGGGGAGGGTGGATGAAATGAAGGCTCACTTCAGTGTTTTGTGTGATAAGAATGTGCCACCAAAACTTAAATGTAAGTTCTACAAAGCGGTGCCGGCTATGTTGTATGGGATTGAGTATTGCCAAGTCAAGAACTCCCATGTCTAGATGATCAAGGTGGCTAAAATGAGGATATTAAAATGGATGTGTGGGCATAACATGTTAGGTAGTATTGAAAATGAAGTTATCTTGAACAAGGCGGGTGTGGCCCATGTGGAGATAAGATGCGGGATGCCAGACTTATATGGTCCGGGCATGTGAAGAGGAGAGACACATATCCCCCAGTGAGGAGGTGTGAGATGTTGGTCTTGGAGGGCCTAATGAGAGGTTGAGGCAGGACGAAGAAGTATTGCGAGAGGTGATTAGGATAGACATGGCGATGCTCTAGCATATTGAGGACATGACCCTTGATAAGAAGGTGCGAGGATTAATTAAGGTAAAGGGTTAGGTAGCCGAGCGTTGACCTTGCTTTTACCAATAGCATTAGTATATTATTTAGTGTTAGTCTTGTATTTTCTTATTTTTAGATTTCTGTTCAATTTTCTAAATACATTATTTAGTATTAGTCTTGTATTTTTGCTTCTGCTTTTTGATTGGTTTGCTTGTTGTTGCCCCTTCATTTTATATTTTCTTAGCCGGAAACTAGGGGTGCCCATGAATATTTATAAACCGACTAAACCGACCGAACCATAGCGTACCGAACCAATTTTTAGTTTTTTATATAAATCTATATAATTAGGGTATATTCTTTATTTTACGAAAATAAACTGAAAAATACCAAATCGTACCGAATAAATTTATATATGAAAAATATATTTATATATTAATTTTAAAAATAATAAAGCATTAAATTTTTTCTTGGGTCTTGAAATTATGAAAATAATTACAAATCAACAAGTAATTAAACTCAAAATTTTAATTCCCAAACTTATTATGCTACTCCTATTGAAACTAAATTATTTCGAGTATATTCACTAGCAAGCTAAGGCACAACGTATTCTAGCGATTTTGAGTAGCAAACTACAATATATTGAATATGTTTCCTTTCGTATGATTTTTTTTTGATAATCCACTAGGCATTGTGCCTAGGCCTGATTTTCATTAATATAAAATAAAGTACAACAAAAGTGGAGGGGGACATGAACCTTACCTCCACATGTAAGATGACTGTGCATTTGGTCAACCATATAAGGTAACCAAATGACACCTGAATACTAAGAAAGGTCAGACCTATGAAGAAGGTTCCAATGTCTATCCAACAGTGATAGACAATTGGAGTTACAAAATATTGAGCATGTAGAAATGTCCTACTAGAGAACAGATTCTGCCAAAAATAATGGTGAAGACTATCTTCCACTTTGCTTTGAAAAGCCAAATGGAAGATAGTTGTCAAAAAGATGTCATGAGGAGTTGCCTTGCTATGCTGTTGTCTACTGAACTTGACAGAAGAAAGTGAGCAAACTGGCTGGCCCAATTCTGTTTCAATTTTCTAGAAGATGAAATCAGATATGGGTGTGATGACCTTAGTGTCTGTGGTTCTTGTCAGCTTCTGATCCTGTAACTGCTTCTGATGACTTGCCTTATGAGATAGCCTAAGTGAGGAGGCAATTCTTTGAGAGTGAAGCTTCACAGAAAGGCAGTAGAAGGGATGTTGCTGGCTGAATGTGGGTGACAGCCTATGAATGGGATGCTGTTGAGTTTGAGTGTTGGTGGAGAATTGGTTCAATTGGTGCACCTTCAACAGAATGAGTGATTGGATTGCTGATACCACTGACTGAAGGTGCCACCATTGATCCAGTCTGGTCCATGTACCTACAAGATGAACAAACATGTTAGAAAAGGGGGCTCAGATTCCAGGTTCTTGTGTGAACTGGATCTAAGTCTGGGGACAGGGGGGAATGTGACCCCTGGTTTATGGGGGAGGACTGAGTGCAGGTTCTTGTGTGAGCTGCAAACAGTGAGGTGGGAGTAGGAGAAAATGGTGCTGCAGTCAGAGGTTTCTGCAGTATCTGCAGCTGTAAATGTTGCTCTCCTGATGATTGAACTAGGGATTTGGTTGAACAACTGAGTGGTGATATTGTTGGCTTGATGATCCTTGACTGTCTCATTATATGTCTCCAAGAGAATGAGCACCATAAATGCTAATACCACTCTTGGAAGGCATTTCACTGGACAGGCTAGGGAAGAAGGAAGTAAACCTACAAAATAAAAAATAGAGTTAGATGAAAACAGAGCATTGTTGCTCAGTTTTTGAAATCTGTCACTTGTGAGGGGTTCACTGGTGTTGGTATGGAGTTGATTTGGATTCCAGAAATTCACTCCTAGGTTCTTGTGGGTTATAGGCATTCTGAGAGGGAGGAAAAGTAAGAGGGGAAGGGATAAGATTGCCAGGGTAGGTTGCATTTGCTTCCTGCTGACCTCTGCTCTCAAGGTGGATCTTTTTGTGTTTGGCAGCCTATTAGAATGGGATGTCTTTTTGTGGGGTTGTGTGTGTGTGAGGGGTGTTGCCTTGGACCAAAGGAGGGTCATAGGTGCTGAATGGGGTTCAGGTAAGGGGGAGATCCTGAGGATATGTATTTCTGCATAGCATGTTTCCTCAATACCTCTATAATCTACTTCTAGTCTTTGTTGCAGTTTCAGGAGAATGAGCCCTAAGACTGATACCACACCCTAAAAAAATAACAATGTACTAAGTAGTCTATAAGAGCGATCAATCTGCAAAAGAAAAAACAGTGTTAGTAAAATCAGGTGGTTCATCCATAGAGGAATGGGACTGTTACTGGTAGTGCTTCCATTTTGCTTTGCTGTGATCTTTTGGATATTTAAGTCTGCTCCCTTTTCCATTCTTTTGTTAACCATATCCATGAGAAGAGGTAGAGGTTAGGTGTGTGGGGATCTGGATTCTGGTTGTTGCTTTGTGTCTGAAGGCTGGGGTGCCAATTTGGTCCATGTAAATTTGACCCCTGATATGATTGGGCAATTCCGAAATGGTGTTGTAGTGGGTAATGTTATCCATGTCATGGCTCAGCTTAGACAGTGAGTCTGCAGGATAGTTTGCCTCCATATAGATGTGTCTAAAGGTGATAGCTTCACATTATGCTTGCTTGACCCTCTGAATATGTATGTGAATGGTCCATGGTGGGGCTGCTTCATTTGATAACCAGTGAATTAAAAAGGCTGAGTCTGCTTCTACTTGGATCTTGGAGAATTCATTAGAAATGCACCACATGATGCCTAGGTATAGTGCTTCAGTTTCAGCCAGATTATTTGTACCAATGCTCAAAGGTGTTGTGATGGTATGAATGAATTTACCATTGTGATCTCTGATGATTGCCCCTGCACCTATCTTCCCAGGGTTTGTCAAAGCACTCCCATCACTATTGACTTTAACAAATCCAGATTCAGGTCTTGTCCAAGCAACTTGCTGGACATTAGTGGGGTGCTTAATGCCTTCAATGATGGAGTAGAGATCAGACCATTTAAAGGGCCATTTGATTTGCTCATAAGAACTTCTCAGAAGGAGCTGTACATCAGAGTTGATTGAGAAGATGACCCTTGCAAAGGAGGAAGTCTTCCCTCCATATTTAGCACTACACTTGTTCTTCCATAGGTTCCAGCTAACTATGATGGGGAAGGTGTCAAGAATCAACTTCTGCACCTGATTGGTTATTTTAACCATCCACCATTTCACAAGGATTTGACACAAGGATATGGAATTAAAAGATATACCCATAGGAGCTGTGTAATGCCTCCAAACAGCTCTTGTAAAATTGCCATTGCTGAGAACATGGTTTACAGTTTCTGCTGCAGGCTGAAGGCAGCATACACATTTGCTAACAGTAGGAGGGCCAAACCTGGCAACTCTATCATCAGTGGGTAGTTTATTCCTGAGTGCTCTCCATAATCTAAATGACCATTTGAAAGGGATCCTCTTGTGCCAGATGCACTTGTTAGTGAGGAGGACCTGATATTTTTTCCTTATCACCTCCCAAGCAGAGGCACAGCTGAATTTCCCTGAAGTTGTGGGCTTCCAGATGGGAACATCTATACTCCGAGGGTTGTAATATATTGGGATTTGGATGATGTGAGGGATCATAGCTGAGGGGGCCACTGTGTTGAGTTTTTTAATGTCCCATTGGCCAGCATTCCAGAAGTAGAACACCTTGATGTTCCCAGGTATTCCACTTCCTTCTCTATAGCTGGCTAGGTTACCAGTTCCCAACCAATTATCCCACCAGAAACTGCATTACCAGAGTGCAATCTCTAATGTATGTGATGTTCAGCTTCCTTTCTGTTCAGAATCATTTTCTTCTAAGCTTGAGATTGGCCTGAGTTCCACTTTTTAGAAAGAGGGTGAGATCGTTGGCAATATTTAGCTAGGAGGAAACTACTCCACAATGATTGTTTTGTTTTGAAGGTCCACCATTGTTTGAATTTCATTGACTTACACACATCTTCAATGGCTCTGAGCCCAATTCCACCTTTCTCCTGAGTGATGGACATTTTCTGCAATGATGCCCAGTGATATCTATTTCTTTCTTTGTCCATTCCCCAAAAGAAATTTGCTTTGAGCTTTTCAATTTGCTTAAGGACAATTTTGGGAGGAGAAATAGCTGAGAGTAATTGAATAGGTAATGACTCATGAACATGTTTGATTAGGGTTAACCTACTACCATAAGAGAGGAGTCTGCCATGGAACCCTCTAATTCTGCTCACCACCTTAGAAATGAGGCAATTGAAGTGAATGATTCTTTTCCTACCAGTGTATAGGGGGCAACCTAGGTAGGTTGGAGGTGATTCCTTTCTTGAAAAGCCAGTGATTTGTTGAATTCTCCTGATGGTGTAGTGAAAAGCACAGGGGCTGTCATGAAGTGGCTCTTGCTTTTATTGATTAGTTGCCCAGAAGTGGATTCATAATCATCAAGAATCTGCATGATTTTTTGAAGGGAGGATCTAGAACCAGATGTGAAGATGATCATATCATCTGCAAAACTAAGGTGATTGACCTGGGGCCCTCTTTTCTCCATGTAGAACCCATTGAAAATTGGTCATGAGTAAGATTGTTGAGCATTCTAGAAAGAAGTTCTGCCCCCATAATGAACAAAGATGGTGCTAGTGGGTCACCTTGCTTTAAGCCTCTGGTGGAGTGAAAGAAACCACACCTAACACCATTGATGATCACAGAATACCAGTTGTTGGATAAGGTTCTCCATACCATGTCAATGATGAATTCACTGAAGCCCAATCTCCTCATCATGATACAAGTAAAAGCCCAAGACACCCTATCATATGCTTTGGTAATATCAATTTTGATAAACACATTGGCACCAATATTTGGCTTTTTTATGCCTTGAATAATTTCCTGGGCCAGCATAATGTTTTCAGATATGCTTCTGTCTTTGACAAAGCCAGATTGGTTTGGAGAAATGATTCTGGGAAGAATAGGAGCAATTCTAGAACATATGAGTTTGGATATGATTTTGTTTATAAAGTTACTCAAGCTAATTGGCCTAAATTCACTCAGGGAGTTGGGGAATTCAACTTTGGGGAGTAGAACAAAGCAGGTTTGGGTCATGTGTCTAGGCATAGAGCTGCCACATAAAAGGCAAGGACAACCTTGAAAAGGTCATCTTTGATGATTTCCTAGCAGTGATGGAAAAATTTACCATTTAGCCCATCTGGACCTGCATCACTGGTGGGGCTCATTGAAAACACCACTTGTTTGAGTTCCTCCAATGTAGGCTGTGTGGAAAGCAATTCATTGTCTTCAGGTGTGACCATTGTAGGAATACAAGAGAGTAGGTCTTCCCTGATAACACCCCCAGGATCAGTAAATAGGTTTTCAAAGTGATCACAGGCAACCTGTCCAATAGATTTATCACCTTGTATCCACTGAACCTCCTCATTCTTTATTTTGTGAATGTATAATTTTCTTCTTCTTCCTCTGATCAGACTGTGGAAATACCTGGTGTTGGCATCTCCATCTTTGAACCACTGCAGTTGGATCTTTTGTTTGAGGACTGACTCCTCCACCTTTAGGTGTTTGATGTACTGGGCATTGATCTCATTGAGGGCAGCTCTGTCTTCTTCCTTATTGGATTGAATCCATGCTTCTTCTGCTCTCTTCATTTTTCCTTCATATTCTTTGGTCTGCTTAAAAATGTCTCCATATTCTTGTCTTGACCACTTGCTCAGAGCACTACACAGAGCCTTAATTTTCAGATGGAAAACTCTCGTGGCATTACCCTGTACTGGGCTCTCCTAGATTTGTTGAAATAGAGGCAGAAAGGTGGCATTTTGAGTCCAGCAGTTCAGGAACTTGAAGTATTTTTTGGTAGTGTCTTATTTCAATTGTCAACTGTTGCTCATATGGTCTAGAACTGTGGCTGTGCAGTCCTGGTCCCAGAAGACCCATATCTTGTTATTAATATTTAAAGCTGCATTTTGCATGTTGAGATGGGTTTTATAGTGGTTAAGGTGGCTGCTATCCAAGAAGGGTTCCAGGACAACTATGAAAGAAAGGTTGTGAAGTTGTTTCAGAATTCTGAGTCTTTCAATGACTCCAGAGGTTCTGATGCCTCTTGCATTCCATATGATTGTACTAATCATTGGAAAGAGGAAGGGGATTTGTGAGTTAGCGGAACACTGCTACTTCTAGCAGCTTTGCTTCTGGTTAGCCTAGGTGAAAGCTTCATTCTGGCTGGAACTCTAGTTGGTGTAGCATTATCCTGACTAATATTTGGCCTTCCATTTACTACAGCAATTAGGAGATCACAATGTTCTTCCTCAGGATCATCATCAGATAGCACAATATCATCATCCTGATCAGCACACATTTCATCTTCAGATTGGATTGGCTTGTATTCATCTTCCTGATTGGATTACCTATTGAATGGACATCCCTCAAGTACCATCTCAATTAGGTGTATCTATTGGATACCTTTTAGAGGTTGGGTAGGGACATGGGTGGTATTATAGGTATGTGGTGAGGAGGTATTATCATTGGTTGGTTCTGACTCATTTCCATCTATGGTTGAGTTGTTATGGGATAGTAGAGGTTGGGAGAGGGAAGGGTTGGCTATGATGGGGGATATGTATGCAGGGTGTTCTGATGTAGGTGGTTCAGAGATGCATTTAGTCTGTAGTGCAGGGCTCAAGAATTGGGACTCATCAGGTGATTCAGAAGGCTCATTTATACTGATTCCAGCATTTTTCTTTCTGATAGCTCTCCTTCTCTTCTGACTTGGTTTATTCCTAGCCTTTACATGGAAATCATTGGCAACCTGGGCTTTGCCTTTGAGTAAAGCTATCATCTGAGCAGAGTGCTCTTCCTCAGAATTAAAGGCCTTGGAGTCCTCCTCAGTAACCTCAATAACTGAATGCTGAATTTCTCTGCCTGAATTTGGGACAGTGGTTGCAGGGGCTTGATGGTCAGACCTATGGTCAATCAGATGTGCAGCAGCACACTCATGCAAAGCATGAGGAAACCCTTCCCCCATAGGAACCCCTTCGTGTCTATCTAAAGGGTTCTCCTGACAAACCTCCTTACCTCCTTCAATTACAGCAGATTTAGAAGTAGGAATAGTAGAGTGGTTTAGGGGAATGGGATGATTCTGGGCACCAGAATCTGCACTCCTCTCCAGTAGAGCTGGAGGATTGATAGAGGACATACCTGTTGCCATCTGTTGCTGCGTAAGAAATTATTTTGGTAAGTAGACCTGTTGCTGTTTTTTACTTTGAGTAGCACCTTTAAAGTGCTTTTTCTTTTGAGTTTGCCATTGTTCTTCTGTTATTTCAGCTACAGCATTTTGGTGTTCCTTTTCTGTTTGGTGGTCCTCAGGTTTTGATTTGTCATTTTGATCTTGCACTCCCTTTTTTGGTTTTCCTTGCTGCTTAGTTCCTTGATTCTGCTTGTTTGGTCCTGCTTCTCGATTTACTTTCTTTTGGTCTGCTGAATTCTGATGCATTCCCTTCTGCTGTTGTTTGACCTTGTCCCTACTTTCCTTATTGTTGGTTGAGTTAACATTGCCTTTGGAAGTACTTGTTTTGGCTTCTTTCTCTTTTTCTGCTTCTTTTTCTCATCTTTGAGCCTGATTTCACATGTGTAATCAAAGTGTCCCAGGTGTCTGCAATAGAGGCAATATGCAGGTACATTGTCATATTGGACCTCTAGCCATTCCCCATCACCATTTTCATCTTGTTCTTTATCATATCCTAGCCAAACATGCTGAGGTCTGCTTTTGGTAAGGTCAATTTGAATCTTCACCTTTGCCACACTGCCCCTTATTTTTTGGAAGGATGCCAGATCCAGGTACAAAGCTTTGCCTACAGGTGATAGAAATGGTGTAAATATTTCCATGTAGTACAGGTGCCAAGGCAGTTCTGGAATGACCACCCATATTGGCACAATGGGTGAGTCTTCATTTGGCTTGAAAGCAGGAGTCCAAGCTTCAAGTTTCATCATTTGACCTTGAATGTACATGTGTTGCTTGCCCCAGACAGTAGAGTGATCATATTCATTGTCCAAATCAATGTATATAGTTCTTGCATTGAAATGGACTATCTTGAATGCTCCTCTGAGTTCAGTTTGGGCAATGAAACTCTTCGTAATGACTTCTATCCTAGGCATAGTATTAGAAAACTTACCCACCACAGTGAATTTACACCTGTCAGCAAATCTCACCATGTAGTCTTCTTTCTTGAATATGACTGCAGGTTGGCCTTGTTTGGTAGTGATCTTAGGAGGAGTAAAGGAGATGGGTTGTATTTTAGCCTCATGTCTAGCTCTAAGCCTTGTGACATAAGACTGGGTAATAGTAGGAGGTGATGGTGAGGGGTGCAGAGGTTGTTTGGCTTTATTTGAGTTGGCATTGGATTGGGAACTGGTGTTAGCAACTGGATTTGGTGTTGTTGGTTGGACTGATTTTTCTGGAGGTTTGTTTTAGTTGTTTTGGTTTTTCTTGGGGGGGGGGGGTTTGGTCTCTCAAAATTGGAAGAGATTTTGGGTGTAGAGGTATTGGGTGGTTTGTTCAGATTTTGGTTAGAGGGAGGAACTGTGTTGCCTGCAGGGGTCTGCACTGGTAAGACTATAGGTGAAGAATTGTTGTTAGTGTCTATAGTCAGGGGAGAGGAGTTTTGGTGTTATGAATCCTTTAGGATAGAAGAGTTGAGGGCAGCCTTATTGTGTAAGGTCAAAGGATCAGTAGTGTCAACAGTACTGTCCACTGGGAGACCATTTTCAAAATTTGAAATATTTGGCTCATGTAAATTTTGGTTTGGGGGTTTGGAAACATTCTCCTGAGGTGATGGAGCTATTTGACATTGGTTTTGGGACAATTGGTTAGCTTGATCACTCTGCCCGACAACCTGAGTGATAACTGGAGCATTCAGAAGAGAAGAAAATTCATTTCCCCGAACAAATTGACCTGAAACTTGATGTGCAGACTCTAAAGGACCTAAAGAATGATCTCCAATCAACATACGCTCTTGATTTGGGCTAAAATGGACATTGGCATTAGGTCGAACAACTTCGATTGAACAGTGGCCAGAAGCACCTTTTGTAATATTCAAAGAGATTGGGCATTGTAAAATTGGTGCTGATAGGTTAGCATTACTCACCCGAGGTGCAGAAGAAGAATGGCATTGGTTTTGGCCTCCAATTATCCCCGGAGCACCATCTTCGGCCAACTCGTGAAGGTCGGAGTATTTGGTTTGGTGGTGAGTATTGATTCCTTGATTGTTTTTGCTCGAATTTTTGCATGGAGGTTCCATTGGAGTAGTAGAAGGTATTCCAGATGAAAGAAGGTCTCCAATTGGCCTGAATTCAGAAGTGTCATTTCGTCGAACACCCTGTGCAGTCGGATTTACTGGAGGCTTTGATTGCAAAATTGGAAGTGGTTGTTGATACCCAGGTGAAATTGGAAGTGCAGGGTTGTTCTTCTCATCAAGGCGAAGGTTTTGGTACCTTTGTCTCTCCAATTGGGCCCCTGTATCACTCTGCGTCTGTATTTGTTCCTTGCCGGAAAATTGCATTTTGTCGGAGCCGGAGATTTCCACGGTAGAGTTGCCTGAATTTTGGAGGGAAGGTGCGCCTTGAGGTGGATACCAATCTCCACGGTTCAGAATTTGGATTGGAGGGCCAGAATTTGCTTGAGAAATTTTTGAAGCTCCCAGGAGACTGTGTGCTATAGTGATCGCCTCACCTCTTTGTTGATTCGTAGCAGCTGGGGAAATGTTTGGAGAAGCTGGTTTGGATGGTGTATGCACCTTGAAAAGGCACTTCTTTGGGGACATGTCTGGTGGAATTTCACCAGTGGACGGCTGAGAACTGTCCATTTTACATCGAGGCTGGCACTGTAGCGATAAATCGCCCTGTACGGAGAGAAAAAAAAATTTGGCGGCGGATGCGGCGATTCCTTTTCGTATGATTTAAATTTATCTTTTTGAATATTCAATCTTCTATAGACATTATTCCTGAGTCCCAATCTCAGCTTGATTAATATCTTTCCACTCTTGTGATTTATATTTTCTTTGTATTAATTTGCCTAGATTCTTTTACATTATTGTAGAATAATTAATTGATCTATACTCTAGCCATATTTCATATTTTCTTAATTCATTTCCCTTTCAAAAGTAAAAATATCTAGAAATTTGTGCTAAGTCTTATAAAAGTACGTATGTTATTGTATGCTACTCCTATTAATGACTTTTACATGATATTTAAAAAAAATCGGCAATTAATCGAACCTTGCCGATACCAAAGAAAAATCAATATGATTGGGGTGGTTTTGGAATTTAATTATACATAATACAATAATCGAAAAATTATTATAGTACAAATTTTATAAAATAACCGATCGAATCGAACCTTGGACACCCTTACCGAAAATAGTATCTTTGCCTTCTTAAAGGTAAAGTCATAGGATAAAGTTGAGTTTATTGTTATTGCTATTGTTATTATTTATCCTGAAATATTTATCCATTATCCCACTAACCAAATGACCTTTTAAGTATTAAAGCTTGGAACGTCTATTAATTACCGAAAACAAAATTTGCCTAAAAGAATCTCTGGTGAGTGTCTTTGTAGCAGATTGGAACATTTGTGTAAGCTATTCATGTGAAATTTTATGATATGTATTTTATTTGTATTCTAGAGACACCAATATTAAGGCTCGAGACATCTATTGTTGTTACAAAAGACAAGATTTACCTAAAGAATACTCTTATTTGGTAAGTGTCTTTATATACCTTAAAAACTTTTATGACTTCGTCCCGGTAAATTTTTACAAATATAACAATTTAATTATCCGAGTAATAAGACGGGTGTAGAAAATTTCCACGATAGACATTTTTAACTGAAACCTTGCCCCTTGGTTCCAGGTATTGGATACATTCAATCCTCTCTCTCCATATGCGAGCCCACCGAGCCCCTTAGAAGATCTTACTCCGCAGGACAGCCCACAGGATACCACTCCTCTATCTCCTCCCGCACTAGATGTTCAAACAAGGCAGGAGTTAGCCGAGATACTAGAAGAAATGAGGGCAACGAGGACGGAATTTTGGTGGCTAAAGGGAATCCAACTTTACAACCTAGAAGAACAGTTCGAAAAAAATTTCATTCTCAAATGCCCTCCAGAAATGATAACATGCAACCTAAATTTTCGTTGACAAGAAATCCAGAAATAGAAAAATATGCAATGGTGATCATCCCAACACTCCTTCAGTTAACTCCTTCTATGAGTCAAGGGCAGACTACGACTCAGATAGTCAGTCATATGGTTCTACCTCCCATGAGGGAGATAACCTCCCCTAACTCTTACATGAATTTCCTAGTGTGGAATTGTAGAGGGTCACACAATCCTGAGTTTCGTAGGCACTTTCGATCCCTCCTAGATAACCATAGGCCAGTGTTAGCCATTCTACTAGAAACTCACATGCAAGATCACACTAGGCTTCATGAGGATTTTAATTTTACTAATATGTCACAAGTGCCAGCCAATGGGCTCATAGGTGGGTTACTAGTGTTATGGAATGAAGCTAGTATCGACGTTACTGAAATGAGGCTTTCTCCGGAAGAAATTCACTGCGTGGTCCAGGTAAGTCCAAACAAACCTCCTTGGCTATTATCCGCAATATATGCTAGTTCTCACTATCAATTACGTGAGATACTGTGAAATAACTTATTAAATATGCATAACATTATATCTATGCTTTGGCTTATTGGGGGTGATTTTAATGAAAGTATAGCTTCTAACGAAAAGTTTGGTGGGCTTCCTATTAGTAATAAAAGAACTGATAATTTTGGCAATTTTATTAACACTTGCAAATTAATTGACTTAGGATTTCAAGGTAGTAGATATACTTGGACAAATAAACGTAGACATGGGTACACAATATTAGAGAGACTTGATAGATTTTTGGCTAACTATGAATGGCTGAACTTATATCCTGAAGCTTTAGTTAGTCATCTACCTCGTACTCATTCCGATCATTGTCCGCTTTTACTTACTTTAGAACCCCCAACAACAATACGTCATAATATTTTTCATTTTGAAACTATGTGGGCTTCACATCCACAGTTTCAACAATTAGTTCATTATATTTGGTCTGAAGATCAACTATTGTTTCATACTATTCATAAATTTCAAGTTGTAGCATCTAGATGGAATAAGCAAACTTTTGGAAATATATTCCAAGAAAAAAGGAAAATCTTAGCAAGACTAGGAGGCATACAGGCATCAATTCATTATCCTACTAGTCTGTTCCTCCAAAATTTAGAAATTCAACTAAATCTCGAATATAGAAATCTCCTTCGTGTTGAAGAAGAATTTTGGAAACTAAAATTACGTATTAATTGGATAAACGATGGAGATGCTAATACTAAATTTTTCCATATGTCTACTCTACATAGAAGACGTAAAAATAAAATTAATGCTTTGAAGGACACAATTGGAAATTGAGTTGATTAACCAACCCAGTTGTATAATTTAATCCTTCAATATTATCAATCCTTGTTCATCACCAAAGATTTGAGCACTCCTAATTCTCATTGAGACCCTAGCACTTGAAACCCTTCTTATAATGACAGTCAAGTGATTACGGCCCCAATTAGCCATGATGAGATCAAAAATGCTATGTTTAGCTTTAAACCTTATAAAGCACCAGGTCCAGATGGTTTACACCCTTACTTTTTCCAAAAATACTGGGCAGTAGTTAGAAATAAGGTTATTACTTTTTGTGAAGAAGTTTTCACAACTAACATTATACCTGACGAATTAAATAAAATTGTAGTCTGTTTAATACCTAAAGCAAAACATCCTTCTACTACGCAACAATTTCGTCCCATTAGTCTTTGTAATACTTTGTATAAGCTAATTACCAAAATAATTATTAATCGTCTTAAACCTATTGTCAATAAAATAATAGGACCTACACAAACTAGCTTTCAACAAGGTAAAAGGGCTTCTGATAATGCCATAATCGTTCAAGAAGCTCTTAATTATCTTGCAAAGATGAAAGATAAATCTTCTGCCATAATCCTAAAATTGGATTTAGAAAAAGCATTTGATCGACTGGAATGGTCTTTCATTAAACAAACTCTCCACTATTTTAATATTCCAGAACCCATGATCTCATTAATTATGTCATGCATTACTACAACTTCCATATCAATCATCATTAATAGATCCAGGACTCAATATTTTTCACCAATTAGAGGAATAAGGCAAGGAGATCCTTTATCACCCTACTTATTTATAATATCTATGGAAATGTTATCTCATAAGATTTTAAGAGATATAGAATATCTCCAATGGCAATCTATTAAGATCTCCAAAAATGGGCCATCAATTTCATATTTATTCTTTGCAGATGACATTATCTTGTTCTCAAAAGTTACTACTAAAGGTTGCCATGCTATTGTGGATGTGTTAAATGATTTCATGAATCATTCAGGACAACAAATCAATTTTGATAAATCAAAGATTTATTTCTCTAAAAATTGTAAGCAGGAAGATAAACAGTTTGTCACAGACTCCTTTAGTATTAAAGAGGGCATATCATTTGGGAAATATTTAGCATTTCCAATGTTCCAAGGGAAACCAAAAAAGAGGATTTCCAATTCCTGCTGGATAATTTCAAAAATAGACTTGCTGGTTGGAAAACTAAGTTCCTAACACTTGCAGGAAGAGCTATGCTAATAAAATCTACTTTAAATAATTTATCTAATTATATTATACAATACATTAGCATTCCTCCGTCTATTATATCTAAAATGAATCAATACCAACGCAACTTCCTATGGGGCACAACTCCTACGAGGAAAAGACTTCACCTTCTAAAATGGGACACTGTTACCAAGCCAAAAGAAGTAGGAAGTTTAGGAATACAAAAACTTGACATTAAAAATTCAACACTCCTTGCTAACTTAGCCTGGAGGGTCTTTAAATCGCCTAACACTATGTGGGCTCAGATTCTCCTTAATAAGTACTTGACTAGAAAAAATGGTTTCAAATACTCTAGAATTTGGTTGAATATTTTAAAGGGATGGGAGTGGTTCCAAAATGGCTTACAATGAAAAATTTGAACAAGACAACATATTAACTTTTGGAATGATCCCTGGCTACATCCTGGAATAACAATTCGTTCACTAATACAAGGACCTCTTCCCTTAAATCAAAGCAACATTAAAGTTTCATCTTTTCTTAGTAATGCTGCTTGGGATTGGAAATTAATGCCTTTTGATTTACCTCATGATATCATACAATCAATTCATAATATTTATATTTCTCATATTAATAATAATCCTGACACTCCCTACTGGGGATTAACACAAGCAGATGCTTTCATATCACAATCTATGTACCTTAATTTTCTAGACAAATTCACAAATTCACCTACGCCACCTGCTAAATTTAAATGGATATGGAGACTACCAATCTTACCTAAGATTAAAGCTTTCATATGATTATTATACCATGATAGATTACCCACCAAAGCTTACATTACTAATATTCAAGTTTTGCAAAACAACACTTGCACTTACTGCCAAGATACCGAAGAAAATATTCGCCATATTTTCCTTGTATGCAATAATGCTGCTACCTTTTGGGAGGAGTTGGGCCTTACAAACCTAATAAAGTATATACATACCATACAATGGACAAAGAATTGGTTATATACTCTAATCACCTCTAAAAATTTAAGGCTTCCGTATAACTTAAGCCCAAAAACTTTCCTACCTATAAGCTTGTGGAATATTTGGCTAACTCGTAATAAGAACAATTTTAATTCTTTAAAGGAAAAGGTTAATGTTTCTGTAACAACCTACCAAACTACTAAGTATGCTTATTTAATGGCTCATTACCATAAACCTAGGAAAAAACGTTCCCCTAATCTTGGATGGCATCCTCCTGCGCACAACATCTATAAGTTAAATACGGACGATGCTACTGGCATAAATGCTAATGGAATTGGAGGAGCTATCCGCAATTCAAAGGGGGAATGGATACTGGGATATGCACAAGCCATACACAAGGGATCTACAATATCAACAGAGTTATATGCTTTGCTCAAAGGCCTTAACTTGGTCTTACAACATAATTTGTTGCCTATACAAGTTGAGTTAGATGCTAAATAAATTATTACATTATTGTAAACTGACAACCTTTCACTTTCCAATATGCTAAATGACTGCAGGTACCTCCTCAACCAGCTCAATAATCCGCCGGTCCGACATGCATACAGAGAATAGAATATAGTCGCGGATCAACTAGCAAAAGCAGCCAAACTTTTTGTTCATACTACTGATCCCTATGTTTATACTGTGGCACTTCCTTTTGTTAACCAAGCTCTGAAAGCCGATAAGAAGCACTTTTTGGATGTAAATATAAGGCAAACAATAGATGGCTCTACTAATAGTTCCTATGTGAACACTACGCTGTATGCTAA
Organism: Nicotiana glauca; assembly: GCA_026770625.1. Classification (NCBI taxonomy): domain Eukaryota; kingdom Viridiplantae; phylum Streptophyta; class Magnoliopsida; order Solanales; family Solanaceae; genus Nicotiana; species Nicotiana glauca. The sequence continues at coordinate 212,618 of MU683763.1, forward strand.
TGGTAGTAGTAGTACTAATGTGGTTTTGAATAGTAGTAGGCTACCCCAGTATGGCACGGCAGCCACATGTAATGGAACACTCTCTGTATGCGCTAGTTAATATATATGAATATTATCTTTTGCACAAAAAAAAAACTGAAACCTTGTATATATATTGTCAAGACCCGGATTTCCCACCATCGGGAGTCGTGATGGCGCCTATTGACGGAGCTAGGCAAGCCATACATTTTAAACATTTCCTGATTTCACCTCAATATTTACAATATAAATATAACGAGTCATTTAAATAAAAGTGGAAATCTTAAAAATATAGATAACTGAAAACCCAAAATACGGAAGTTAAATAGTTTTCTATCCGAGACTGGTGTCGCTATCTCACGAACTACTAAAGAGTGCTAAAAACAAGTCTGAATAGAAATACATAAATGTCGGTCTTGGTACAATGAAAACAAACTGAAAACATAGAAAGGGACTCCGGCCCGCGAACGCCAGCTAGGCTACCTCGTAAGTCCCTGGACTGAAGTCAGTTCCCAATAAAAATCCTACTGCTGTGGTCCAAAAGCTGCTCCTGGATTTGTGCAAAAAGATATACAGAGTGTAGCATCAGCACAACCGACCCCATGTGATGGTAAGTGCCTGGCCTAACCCCGGCGAAGTAGTGACGAGGCTAGACAGGACCTACCAAAAACAACCTGTGCAGATATATATATACAAGTGCAACAAAATAACAGCGGAAATTACCAATCAAAAAGGGGAGAGGACATGCGTAGGGGGAACACAGAGGAAAACAACTTATCAGAAGTAAACACAAACTACATCAGCTCTCATAATCTATATAAGTGGTCGGCATGCCACACGATCCCATTTCATAATATATAAGTGGTCGGTGTGCCACACGATCCCATTTCACAATATATAAGTGGTCGGCGTACCACACGATCCCATTTCATAATATATAAGTGGTCGGCATGCCACACGATCCCAATTAATAGCATATAACAGTTTTCCGGCAAGGGAGAATACGACTAAGCAGTTAAATTTCCCGGCAAGGGAGCAACAACCATAATTTACACGTCTCAGCAAAGGAATGATCACATCTCTTTCTTTTACGTTCATTTCTTACTCTATAATCAAGTCAACAGAAAATCGAGCCAACTCTCCAAGAAGTTACAAGTCATATTTCCTTCTCATTCTCTTCATATCTTATAGAAACCACCAATTAACAAGGAAAAGTCACCACCGAATCCCAAATAAGCACAAACAAGGACCCACGGCCATGCTAGACACCGGTGTATAGATACTCGTCACCATGCCTAATATTTAGCAATTAACAAATAATACTCTAATCATATTCCCTCAAGCCAAAGTTAGATCAAACACTTACCTCGGTCCAAAGAATATCAATCAATCCTCAAATACCGCCTTTCCTCTGCAATCCGACTCCGAAATAATGATATCTAGGCATAATTAATTCAATAATATCAATAAAGACTCAATGGCAACATCCCATAGCCTAGATATGAATTTCCTAGCATTCTTCTAAAGATACCAAAATTCGACACCGGGCCCACATAGTCCAAACACGAGGCTCAGACCAAAACCCAATCACTCATAACCCCACGAGTTCAAATATGCAATTTGTTTTAAGATTCGACCCCAAATTGAGG
>MU683769.1:7517-24157 GCA_026770625.1 Nicotiana glauca
GCAGGAGCCTCGCCAACCACGCGACTGCTACCCTGCTCACCGGAATACCCCACCAGTCGAAATCACTCCCCGACACCTTCCAACGTTGCTGTATGGGGTACCATCACTACGACACCAATAACCCATCCTGAGTTCGAGATTACTCTTCAGCTGAACGAGTCCATTCATCCCTCGTGGACATCCATTAAATGTGCGACAACATCCTTTCGCTTCGCAGTCGTGCTACACCTTTCTTCACTTCAAGTAGATCATTTCCAGCATACACAATCTCCTGTCGCATAACAACACTAAGCTTTGAGTTATTCTACCGACTTCCATTTCCCGTCGCTAAAATCCCCACTTCAAATTAGATCTGAAAGCATTGACAACCAAGCACCGATATTCTCAAGTCGTTCCAGACTCCCTTAAGGTGCATAGTTTTCTCATTACCAAGCCTCTACGCAGCTACGCTGCTCTCCCACTTTGGGCAACCTCACTTCTTCAATCAATTGCTCGGCCTGCGCTTCCTCGGCTTGACCCTCTAGAAGTTTAAAACTCCGCTGGACGCTTCCCACATGCCTTTTTCATCTCTTGTTACTAAGTCGTCACCTTAATAAAACTCATTTTTATAGAACTTGAATCCACAATTTGCTATTAATCCCAAGCCTCTCCGAAGGTTGTCTTTATCATATCACAGCATTTGCAGTTCTGATTCAGTCTGGAACCACCGCATCCCGCAGTATCTGATAGTTGCATTTCCAATGCCATTTCACAATTTCTTGCCCCAAGGGCTGATCATAAAAGATCATAACACCGATAAACTTAATACGTCCAATTAGGACAACAACACCCCAATAGAGGAGAGAACTCCTTCACGCTTGCAATTACCACGCTTTATTACTTTCACTAGTCCACATCTGACCATCCTTGGTTCGACTGACTTTCCCTTGCCGGGAATAAAATACTGATTCCCTTGATTACACGCTGAGTAAACCTCCCTTTAATTCATTTACTGCCTCGACACATGGGCAACATCCTACCATTACAACAACGCTGCAGAAATAACTGCTCATGAGCATCATGACAACCTGTGCCTAGCCTCAAAGCTCTTAGAAGTTCTGCTACGGAGCTAAAACAATGGAATATCCCTTTGAAATGTGACTATAATAGTCCAATTAACTATACCGGGTAAATCATCCTGCACCGCACTCATAGTGCCATTACATTCCTTCAAATCTCGATTTATAACAAGCGCTCAGGTCGCGTAAGATTGAGTGGAAAGGAATCAAAGGCATAAGCCTCAAAGGAATAGAACCGCACGATAAAGAAATCAAGAAGGGAAGTACTCCTAACAGTCCTGCAGCCTCCCGAGGATAAGTACAGACGTCTCCGTACCGATCCGCGAGACTCTACTAGACTTGCTCATGACTCGTGAGACCGACGGGAACCTAGTGCTCTGATACCATGTTGTCACGACCCAAAATCCACTAAGGGTCGTGGTGGCGCTGGACACCGCTGTCAGGCCAGCCAATTAGATTACCGATTTAAAAATCCTTTTTAAATATATCAAATTCTAAAATTTTCCTTCCACTTTCACAAATAAAAGGGGTTTTACTTCAATTCAAATTAACAATAACAATTAAATCAAAATTTTCGAAAACCATCCCAGAACCCGGTGTCACAAGTGCATGAGCGACTACTGATAATGAAATAAAATACAACCTCTGTCCGGAATACAATGGACATGAAATAAATAATCAAAGTACAGAAAGGAACTACACTAGCTGTAGGTCGCCTCACAATTTGCAGCTTACCTAGTCCCTGAATCGTCCGTACTGCTGCGCCCAGTAGGCCGCTTAAATGAAGTATACCTGTGCAACAAAATGCACAGAAGTGTAGTATGAGTACGTAATCAACGTGTACTCAGTGAGTGTCCCGCCTAATCCCGAAGGGGTAGAGACGAGATGGTCAACTTTGACACACTCTAATGGTCCAATGATCATTTATTCTCATTTCACATATTAATCCGTGGATTTATTCTTTATGGACATGGTTCTAATCAAATAGAGGAAACAAATAAACACGTAGTTCTTTCATAGGAAAATTTCCCAAATTTCTCTTTAAAACATAATCCAAATATGTTTAAGCCACAAAAGGGCAACAATAACTTAATCAAGTTCAGGCAGCAACACAGGCATGCGCAAATCATACCGAGGAGACGGCCCGATCCAACAGAAATAAATGTGCACTTGCCGAGGGTCGACGGTGCGCCTATAGATGCATCTATTAATCTGCTGAGGCGTTCGGCCCGTTCCAAAATAAACACACTCAGACAGATAAACAGTCAGGAAGTCAACGTGGAGCAAATATCCAGGATGAAGTCAATTCTCTTTTATAAATTTGAGAAAAACGAAACTTAAGCCTTTAGAAAATTCAATTATTAATTTAAGGTGTTTAAGCAAACGGAGCTATCAATGATTTCACATTTATTCCACATAAAGCATGCTTTTGGGTCCTAAACTACCCAGACAATAACATAATAGTAGCTACGCACGGACTCTCGTCACCTCGTGCGCACGTAGCCCCACAACTAGGAGCACATAATCAATTTAACTCACCTATGAGGTAATTTCCCCCTCACAGGATTAGAAAGGAGACTCACCTCGCTCCAAAGACTCGAAATCGGCATTCTACATCCTTCCGAAGGCTTGAACCAATGCACGATGCACCCAAACTAGCCAATTTAGCGATGAACTAATGAGAATATACTCAATTACTTATTAACAATTCAAATTATACAAATTCCCAATTTTGTTTAGTGAAATGACCAAAATTTTCTCGGGCCCATGTGCCCGGAATTCAAAATTTCTCGAAGATAAAGGTTACCCATGACCTTAGGAACTCAAATATATAATTTTTTCCTAATTTCATACTCAAAATCGTGGCTAAAATTCAAGATTAGAATTTTTCTAGGTTTCCAACCAAAATCCTAATATTTACACTAATTTCCATGCTTAATCTCATACATAATCAATGTATTTAACTCAAAAGTAATGGGGATGACTTACCTCAACATAGATGATGAAGAACTTCCTTTGAACCCTCCAAAATCGCCAATGAAGTGAGGAAAATGAGAGAAATGAACCAAAAATCTGATTTTAAAATGACCCCTCTGCCTTCCGTAATTTCCGCTTTTGCGGAAATATAGCCGCTTAAGCGGCTCCGCTTTTGCGGCTATAAGGCCGCTTCTTGGGCTTCCCTGGCTAAGACACCATTCTGCTTCTGCGATCGCATCACTGCAGATGCGGTTCCGCTTTTGCGGAGCCTTGACCGCATCTGCGGTCCTTCCTCAGGGCCCTCAAATCCGCTTCTCCGATGCCCCCTTCCGCAGATGCGGTTCCACTTCTGCGAAAATTAGACCGCATCTGCGGTCCTCAAGCCTTGGACCAAAATCCACATATGCGGCTCCCTACTCGCTTCTGCAGTACCGCTTCTGCGGTCAACCAACCGCAGAAGCGAAAATACCAGCAACCAGGTCCTTCAGCCCTCTTCAAAATTCCATTTTCGATCTGTTAACCACCCGGAATCCACCCGAGGCCCCTGGGACCCCAACCAAACATACCAACCAATCCCAAAACATATTCCGGACTTTATCGAGGCTTCAAATCACATCAAACAACGCTAAAATCACGAATTACACCCCAAATTCAAGTTTATGAACTTTAAGATTTCCAACTTCTATTTCCGATGCCGAAACCTATCAAATCACGTCTGATTGACTTCAAATTTTGCACACAAGTCATATTTGACATTACGGACCTACTCCAACTTCCGAAATTTTATTCCGACCCCGATATCAAGAAGTCAATCTCCCGGTCAAACTCTTCAAAAACTTTCAAATTTCTATCTTTAGCCAAATGGCTTCAAAATGGTCTATGGACCTCCGAATTCACTTCCGATCACGCCCCCAACTCCAGAATCACTATACGGAGCTATTCAAAGTCTCGAAATTCCAAACGGACTTTGATAACACTAAAATTCTCTTCAAGCCAAACTTATGAAATTTTCTTCTAAAATGCCAACTTCCACAATAGGCGCCAAAATGCTCCCGAGTTATTCAAAACCCAATCCGGGCATACGCCCAAGTCCGAAAGCATCATACGAACCTGCTAGAACCTTCAGATCCTGATTCCGAGGTCGTTTACTAAGAATTTCAATCCTAGTTCATTCTTTCAACTTTAAGCTTTCGAAATGAGAATTCTCTTCCCAAATCAACTCTGGACTTCTCGAAATTTAATTCCGACCATGCGTACAAGTCATAATACCTGAAATGAAGCTGTTCATGGCCTCCGACTGCTGAACGGAGCGCCTGTACTCAAAACGACCTGTCGGGTCGTTACACTAATTTTTCAGTAGTGTAAATTGTTACTAAATACAGAAAGATATCATTCTTTTTGGGATTGATTAAAAAAGTTTCAAATATATTTGAACGAAGTTTTTATATATATATATATATATATATATATATATATATATATATATACCAGTAATGAATAGCCCATGCTGAGCATGAGCCCAATAACACTATATTTAGGTTGTGCTAATCTGTATTATGTAAATTTTTCTTAATTTATATGCATTAGTAATATAAATTTTACTTATAATGTCAAGTTATTAAAATAGCTATGGATAATTTCTTAGACGATGCTATCTCTCGTTCAAAATAAGTGCTTCTAAGTTTTTGACATGCTCATTAAAAAAGTTATTTAATAATATTAATATAATTATTATTTAACTAAAATCCTTTATATCTTCTTAAATTACTCTTTATATATCGTCATATTTTGTAGATCATTTATTAGATAAGGATGAATTTGGAAAATACTAATTAATGCACCCCTTGATTTTTCAAAGTCATAATGCCAAATTAATTTATCTAAAATATTTTTGATCATAGGAAAGTCCGTGAAAGCTACTAAATATACGGGTAAGACACCATGTAATGTCTCAAAAGCTTATATACATAATTTTTGAATTTATTTAAATATTAATTAGGAAAATAACTTTTCTATCAAGGTCATTATTTGTTTTTCTTTTTTATGTTAAGTTAGACTCCGTTTTACTCTATTATTTTATTTTTATAAGATTTTAGAGATGAGTGTCACTAATTTTAGGTATAGTATAACTTTTTCATTAATTTAACCGTGAATTCCTTATCCTACTTGGTTAATATTAAGGTAATTAGTAATACTTTGTTAGTTTTAATTAGGCATTGTTGCCATCATTCTATTAGCAGGAGTATTTAACAACTATTTTAATGGTTGATTTTGAAGATTCTATTAGTAGGAGTAATTAACAACTATTTTAATGCTTGATTTTGAAGCTTCTATATAGTATTTGGCAGTATCAAATTATTTTTCTTCCCTTTAACAAAAAAAAAAAATTAGACAAAAATGAAAGCTTAGTTATCATGTGCGAGATAATATATGGACACTTGATGTGGAACTACATCGCCGAAATTAGTATGTGTTGGTAATGATACTTCTTAACCACCTTTACTGCTTTCAATACAGTAATTTATTCGGCAAAAAATACAGACACTTGGTATGGAAGAAACTGATATCTTGTAAATTATTGGTACATATTTAATTCTATTTATATTATATTTTATCACTTGGTAATAGTGTAACTGGAACTTGAATTTTTATTGCTAAATTATGTTCATTTATAAGTTGGATAGCGTATAGTATTATATGCTATATAATATTGCACTATCATGATTATATTTTTGTTAGTAAATTATTTAAGTTATTTGGTTTTTGTAATTGAAAAATTAATGCATTGAAAAATATTTCTATGATAATTTTAAACTTATCTAAGATATTATAGATTTTAAAAATATTGTAACAGTCAGTGAAAAATTTAGTCATTTTGTTAAAATTTAATTTGGATTTTTAATCAGCAGTAGTAGAATGATTTAAGCATAATAGACACCTCAAAAATACCACTTTTCTACACTCAACAACAATTAGCAAAAAGCAAGAACCACACTTCGAAGGAAATTCTAAGCTGTACATAAGTAGCTACAGTACCCTTTTTGTCAGCCGCTAAAATAATTTTATTTTAATGTAATCATATCACTAAAATAGAATCACAAGTGAAAAAGAGAGAGAAATGTAATGCGTAGAAGATTTCACATAAAACAAACTCCAAACTGACACTACATTTGTTGCTTTTCACTACTATATAATTGTGCTCAAACTTTGCCAAATTTACCAAAATACGTAAAGGCAATTATACAGTAAAGAATGAAAATTGGGGCAAAAGAAAACTTCAAAAAATAGTTTGCTGATGGTTGATGAGATAAGAGAGGGTAGTTTTGTCAACTCACTAAAAAATTTATGTAACAACTGCAGTAAAATTACTTTTTGGCCAACAATATTGCTCAGCTTTAAAAAAATTACTAATATACCCTTAGCTATGCCAAGCAGGCATGTTGACCATCACCTACTTATCCTCTCTTATATAATAGTAATGAAATGGTGTAAACTATTTTGGGTAAGAATATCAAAACTATTTTGTGTAAGAAAATCTAAACTATTTTGTCTAATAAACTATCACATATATTAGAACGGAGTTTAACTTTTATATATATATATATATATATATATATATATATATATATATATATATATATATATATTAATGGTGTAAACTATTTCGTGTAAGAAAAATGGACTCACATTATTAAATATTTTATTTATATTTAAATATTCAGATTTGATAGTAGTCCATAAATATGAGCCAAATTATAAGTGTGATAATTGATTATTGGGTCGTGCACTTTATGTGCTTGGTGGGTCTAGTACGACGGTGAGTGTAGGCTCAACCCGATGAGGCCTGTAATGTGAGGGCCCTCAGGATTTCATTAATTGCAGTTAAGTCTTCTCTCTAGTCCTTATATAAACACATAATCCAAATTATTTCATAACATCTGTTTTGTGTAGCTGTCCCATTGACCTTGCTATATTGGAGAAAGGGTAATAGAGAGGAAGACCTAGTCCTTCGTTAATCCGCGATATGGCTCAAACAAATACGCAACTGTTCTTGCTAATCTTGATTTATTTTGTGTCTTAATATCATGTTTGATCTTGGGTTTATTGTATCAATATTCTCACATGTGATATCAGAGCCTTGAGAACATGATTCAGGATCAAAATACCTTGATTGGTAAGGTTTTATATTTGTAAACTCGAAATTAATCTCCGTAATTTTGTGATAAATTCTTTAAGAATTTAAATTAGGATGTTAAGGCTTTTGTTGCGCTCGTCAAGGGCTACGATTTGATATGTCGATAATCTCAAAACTCTTAAGAATTGAGAAAGTAATTGCAAATTGTGAACTAGGGTTTCAAACACAAAACAAATTGAGTTTCAATTTTGATCCATTAAATTGTTTTTTTTATTGGTTAAAAGATTCTATTAAGTTCCTTAGATGTTTCTAAACTGGTTAATGTTTAATTGATTCCTTACGTTGAAAAGAGTAAATTTTCAAAGTTAGGGTTTACTATTTTTAGAAGCCTTCAAATCTGAATTTAAAACTACAATTCTTGATAGATTTATTGAGTTTAAGATATTAAATCATATATATATATATATATATATATATATATATATATATATATAAACACTTTTAGCATGACTTCCGTGGATTAAATCGAATCATAACAAAGGAATATAGAGGATTTGAAAACGGGTCAAAAGACCCATATTTCTGCAATTTTACCTATTGAGTTGGAGAAGACAAATCCAGCTGTCTTAGCAAATCCCACTCTCGGCAGGATGCGTGGGCCCCTTTAGCAGCTCCAATTTTTTTTTGAAGTGTTTTACTGTAGATTCCATACATTATTCATTTTTTTTTGATATTTTTTCACAATTTTTGGAGTTCGAGAAGTATTTTCTTAAATTTATTACGTCTGAGACTTTAAAAAAATTACACTAAATAATTCTGGCCGTCAAAAATTCTAAAAGTTTACTGAAATTTATTGATCATTATTCTGAAGATATTGATATTCTTCACTCTCCTTGTATATCATTAGATTAATTATTCTCTTATTTTCGAGTATATTAAGCTCACTTTATATTGCAATAAAAGAATCTAATTTCTCAAATTTAATTGTTGTTCAATGTAGCAACTTGGTATGGCACACACATCTTTACATAAAAGCAATAAAATTTTGCACGTATAATCCTATTAATTTATAAAATTACCAACCCAAAGGAGAGTGATTTTATGAATTAAATTTGTTGTTCATGGAGTATTTGGTATTTAGACTTGATTGAGAAAATATTTCTCTCAAAAGGGATTATTTTTAAAATCATTATGTCTCGTGGGAGATGTGTGACTTGAAAAGTTTATCTGCCTAAAGGGGATTATTTTTTTTAAATCTCTGATTATTATATATTTTGAACTCCATGATGTGGTGAGTTGTTGTGTGTTCTTTTCTGTGCTCCAAAGAGAGTAAGTAATTATACAATTAATTTTCACAATTTTTGGTGGATTATATACTAATGTGTATATTGCCATAACTAATTAAATTTGTACTACTATAAAGTCTCCTAAAAGATAACTTCAGATAACTGTCCATATTAAGTGGAATTACTAACTTGAAAACTAAAGCAGACAACCTGTTACAATAGATAAACTACATCGATAAATAAAAATTATTTACACAGTCAGTACGTAAATTCATAAACAAGAATATAGACAACTTCTGCTCTAGATCCTCCTTCGTTTCGCGCATTGCTGAAAAGAAGTCAAACTATTGAATACATTAATTGTGAATTGAGTGACCAATGCCTGGACTGTGCCCTGGTCCCGTTGGTCCACCAAAATCATCTATCTTAACATCGTTGTTTTCTGCTCCTTTGGTTGATGATACAGAAGAAGAAGGAGATGGTTTTTCCCCACTTTTCACTTCCAAATTCTTTGAACAGTTTTTGCAATGCTTAGACTTTAGGTGCCTTGCCTCAACACATAAAATTTCATGACATAAGATCAACACTAAGAGAAATGCACAAAAGCGCACGATTTTATTATATGTTACCGCCATAATATATGGCGAATGTAGAATTTGAAGTTTATGGGTTATGAATTCGGGTAAATAGAAACAAGGAGGAGAAGAGGTGAAAGTTGGAGCAAGGTGTAGGTTTTGTACAAGGTTTTAGAGGAGGTTTAAGACAACTCCTATTACAACTGTAGTATATATAGGATAGGGAAGAGGAACATTTGTTTTTTTATTTCATTATTGTTGTTCTTTTTTCTCGGTTTCCAGTGAACATGAATGAAAGGAACATGTGACCGTGTCCTCTCACTCCTCAATAGTGGGAAGATTCCTATTGAGGTAAAGAAACAAAGAAGAGTTAACTTATATATTATTAAGTGGTTATTTGGACATAACAATTGTCAAATTCCGAAAAAAGTGGAAAAACTTTTAAGTGAAAATGGAATTTGAAAATTTAAAATTATGTTTGGACATGAATATAATTTTGGGCTATTTTTAGAATTTTATGAGTGATCTGAGTGAAAAATTTTAAAAACAACCTTTTGGAGCTTTTTAAATTTTCAAAAACTTTCAAAATTCATCTTTAGGTGATAATTGAAAATTTTATGGCCAAATATTAATTTAAAAAAAGAGTAAAAAAATTTCGAAAAAAAATTCATGACCAAACGGGCTCTAAGTGAGCATTTGGACATAAGAATTGTGCAATTCCTGAGAAAAAATAAAATTTATTTTCAAGTAAAAATAATATTTAAAATTTAGAGTTGTGTTTGGATATCAATGTAATTTGGAGCTATTTTAAGTCTTTATGAGTGATGTGAAGTGAAAATTTGAAAAATAGCTTTTTGGAATTTTTTAAAATTCCAAAAAATTTCGAAATTAATCCTCAAGTGAAAATTGAAATTTTTATGGCCAAACATTAATTTCGAAAAAAAAAAAACAAAATAAAAAATAGAAAAAAAATGAAAATTTTTTAATGGCCAAACGGGCCCTAGATTATCTAAAAGATATAATCGTTCATAAAAACTGAAATTAATAAACATAAGAAATAAATAAATTACCTGCTATAAAAAAACTAAAATATACTGATAATATAAAAAAAAATTATATCGTCAATGTATACAAGTTCGAATATGCAAAAGAGAATTAGTGTTAAAGTTGGAATGAATGGCTTGTTTTGGGTAATCAAGCCTGACCTCTAGTGAAAGAAGCTCTCACATGGGCACTATCTTTCAACCCTTGTTAGTTGTCTATATTCTAATGGCCCTTTGCACTCAAGTTGCAGGTCCGACTTTACAATTTTCAATGGACTTAGTTTAATGCATATCTATCTGTACAATTTAATTTATTATGTCCTCATTTTATTTATTATCGTGATCATAATCTTATTAAATATAAATCAACTGGGGATCTTTTTCTAATTTATTTAATTAGTTCATATGGAAAAAAAAACTAGAAGTACCTTTGCGCCTGAGGACATTAAGAAGACAGAACTGATAACCTTTCTTTTCAGTAATATATGCTTGGCGTGAGAGATAAGGAATTTGATTCCAGCAAAGAAAAATCAATCACCATATTGTTGGTTTGTACAATGTGAGATTTTATTGGATTATCAAGAACACATGCCTAACCATCATACTAAGATTTTCATGCTGCTACAAGCCAAATATTCATCACATAATACCTACGGAGTATTGGTTTCCACTATCTTCTTCTTTTGTTCTTTCTAATGATATATCATAGATCTTCTATATGGCAATATTGGTTTATAACAAATGGTCGAACAATAACATGACACGGTGGACCGTAAATATGCAAAAGGAAAGTCAGGTAAAAATCAATACCAGATATAACGAATGTAATCAATATCGGGTAAAACCCGAAGGGAGCGTAGTCAACGGGAGAGGATTAAGGGTTTGCCATCAGATATCATTCAATGTGGGAATATTCATTAACATTAAATGATCGACCGTTGCAAGAGAATAATTGCATTCATGACCATGTGCGGATCCACATTATAAGTTATGGGTGCTTGAGCACCCATTACTTATGGAACCAAACACTATTATTTATTATAAAAACTAGAATATTTATACAAATATATTAATTGAGCACCAAGTCTTAGTAGCAATTTTGAGATAAAAAATAGTTAAGCACCCATAATTTAAAAATTATGGATCTGTTACTGTTCATGGCCTGTCGGCATATGTTCATCAATGACTCTTTATTAACATTAAAGAGGAGTTTGATCCAAGGATCTTGTTTCCCTAGATAAAGCTATAAATTGCACGCCCAACACTTTATCGTTACTTACACTTTTGCTCTCGGAGGTACTATGTTCCGAGCCAGGCTTTTCATCTATTTCATTTTTAATGGCTAATCTTAATATTAGTCTTATCTCTTCATCATTTTTTGGATCAAATCAATTCGCTTGTCTATTAACCACTTAATAAATTCAATTGTACCGTTTTACGGGTAAACAGTTTGACGCCCACCGTAGGGCACAGACAGTCGTGCAATTGCTTTGATTCATTCGTTTATTACTAATTTGTTTTGATTCTTTCCTTAGTAAGAAACCAAATATGGCAGCTAGTGATGTCAACATCACGCACAGCGTTGAGGATCGCGAAATTGGCCTCAACATGATGACTCGACACCCATAACGAAGATGACGAATCAACCCCAGTTCATGAAGGACAGTACGCTCGGCATGTTGCGGGAGCCAACTCTCGATGATGTAGAGGAGGAACATTCATGAAAACGGTAAGAATCTTAAGAGAACAACAGAAAGCAATCATGAATCACCTCTAGTAGGATCCCGTAATGACAGAGTTAAAAAAGCATTGTCAGGCACATCCAATAATGCAAACGGAAGGGACCCGGTTCCTCTCATTGTTCCTACAAATCAAAAAGCTCAAATAGTCGATAATAATACCCCAAGGGGTGAAGTCGGTTTCGACAGTGTCGAAGGGACCGCTAGCTGATCTGGGAATAACAACGTGAATGATCCCTTCAAAATCTAGCTCATGAGATTTATGAGGGAAATGAACGAACGAATGGATCAAAATGCCAAGGAGTTTCACGCGCAAATAGATCACTTTTCGGGCGCACTACCAGTTTTGAAAAGCCCATATTCGAAAAAATACATGCAATTATCGTTTAAGCCGAACGCAACACAAAAGTTAATTTCGAAGTGGTTAAAGATGCTAGACATACCAAAATACAATGGGACTTCGGATCCGCAATAGCATAACACAACCTACACTATCTGTGAAAGGGAACGATTCGGCTCAAAATGATATTGACTCGGTCTTGCTGAAGAAGTTTTGGTGAAACCCTCTCAAAAAGGGCCTTGACATGGTATTCTCTTTTACCCGAGCATTCAGTTGACTCTTTTGAGATGCTTGCAGATCGTTCATTAAGACCCATGCCGGGGTGAGGAAGGTTCAACCCAAAAAGGCGGACATATTCAGGATTACACTGGGCGAGTCCGAACTGCTGTAAGAATTCATGATCCGGTTCCAAAAAGAGAGGTTGCTGCTATTGGGGATACCAGATGAGTGGGTAGCGAAGGAATTCTCAAAGGTTCTAAATTTGCAGATCTCCGACGCCTCCCTAAAGCTCAAGGAAAGCCTATTCGAGTTTCAAGCAAACACATGGGCGGATGTCCATACCATTTCGAGTCAAAAATAAGGATAGAAGACGATCAACTTGGGTTCCCGGTATCATCCAAGGGATGGGATAGAGATAAAAACCAGGACAAGTTCAAAAGTGAATTTGATGCGGATTGACATTCCTCTAGAGGTCATTTTAAGTCGTATGAAAGAGTTGAAGGTCGTAGAGGCAAAGGGTTTTGTCATGGGATAATTTTGCTCCCAATAGAAGAGCCGATCGCGGCCGGAGTAGCGAGTCATTACATGAGACGGAGAAGACAGGGGCCCGAGACTCCACATATCCTAGATTATCAGATTATAAATTTAATATCAGCTTAGTAGAGTTGGTATCAGCAATGAAGAATATCATAGAAGCACGATTCCCCAAGCCAATTCGGTCGGATCCTAGCTTGAAGGATCCCAGTTTATGTTGTGACTACCATGTAACTTACGACCATAGAACTGGGGACTGCCGACTTCGTGAAGACATGGAAACATTATTGAAGAATGGCAATCTTAGGGAATTTTTAAGTGATCAATCCAAGAACAACTACGGTCGAAGTCGGGACAATACATAGCATTCTGTTGCGCCCTTTTTTCTCGCGGAATCGGGTTTCGACATATGAAAACTCTTTTAAATGAAGAGAAAGGGTAGGGTGTTAAAAGAGAAGAGTCATCACCTAACGGTTTTGAGGTGCGTTAGGGCACCTATTATGCAAATGACTCTGTTAGACTAGTCAACGTTATCAAAGATCGGGTAAGGGCTCAAATTACCTCAAATAGAAGGTGTTAGACACTCTTCGAGGTCTACAACTGTGCGTCATGACCGAACTTAAGACTACATGGATTAGTCAATTAGGCTAGGTGATCAAATAATCAAAAGATGTACTAAAACAAATTGAAGAGTTTTGTTATAACACATGCGAATTGGTACAAATCTTAATGATTGTAAGGATACACATAAATCTATGTTAAATAGCTAAGTGTAGCAACAAGTATGTAAAGTAAAAGGGGGGGGGGGGAGATCCTATATTCTTTAGCCTAAAGGATCACCCCGTGCAACATAAATTATACTTTTCAAACTCCCTTATGATAGGGGGTTGCTCATATTATTTAGCGGGCACAGACTATCATCTCCTGCTACCCGATTACTATGTTAAAGTTGTTTACCTAAAGCGTTCTAATTTGATTCTAAGCCGTTGCAAGAGAATATTTGCATTCATAGCCATGGGCGGATCCACATTATAAGTTATGGGTGCTTTAGCCCCCATTACTTATGGAACCAAACACTATTATTTATTATAAAAACTAGAAAATTTATACAAATATATTAATTGAGCACCCAGGCTTATTAGCAATTTTGAGATAAAAAATAGTTAAGCACCCATGATTTAAAAATTCTGGACCCGCCTCTGTTCATGGCCTGTCTTTATATGTTCATCAATGACTCTTTATTAACATTAAAAGGAGCTTGATCCAAGGATCTTTTTTCCCTAGATAAAGCTATAAATTGCACGCCCAACACTTTATCATTACTTTCACTTTTGCTCTCGAAGGTACTACGTTCGGAGCCAAGCTTGTCATCTTTTTCCTTTTTAATGGCTAATCTTAATATTTGTCTTATCTGTTTATCATTTTTTAGATCAAATCAATTCGCTTGTCTATTAACCACGTAATAAATTAAACTGTACCGTTTTACTGTTAAACAGTTTGACGCCCACCGTAGGGCATAGACAGCCGTGCAATTGCTTTAATTCATTCGTTTATTACTAATTTCTTTTGATTCTTTCCTTAGTAAGAAACCAGATATGGCAGCTAATGATGTCAACAACACGCACACCGTTGAGGATCGCGAAATTGGCCTCAACATGATCACTCGACACCCATAACGAAGATGACGAAACAACCCCGGTTTATGAAGGACAGTACGCTCGGCATGTGCGGGAGCCAACTCTCGATGATGCAGAGGAGGAACATGTCATAAAAACGGTAAGAATCTTAAACGAATAGCAGAAAGAAATCATGAGTCACCTCTAGCAGGATCACGTAATGACAGAGTTAAAAAAAGCATTGTCAGGCGCCTCCAATAATGCAAACGGAAGGGACCCGGTTCCTCCAATTGTTCGTACAATTCAAAAACCTCTAATAGTAGATAATAACATCCCAAGGGGTGAAGTCAGTTTCGACAGGGTTGAAGGGACCTATAGTTGATCTGGCAATAACAACGTGAATGATCCCTTCAAAATCTAGCTCATGAGATTTATGAGGGAAATTAGGCAAATGAACGAATGAATGGATAAAAAATCCAAGGAGTTTCACGCGCAAATAGATCATATTTTGGGTGCACTACCAGTTCTGAAATGCCCAGATTTAAAAAAATACACGCAATTATCGTTTAAGCTGAACGCAACACAAGAGTTAATTCTGAAGTGGTTAAAGATGCCAGACATACCAAAATACAATGGGACTTCGGATCCGCAAGAGAATAACACAACCTACACCGTCTGTGAAAAGGAACGATTTGGCTCAAAATGATATCGATTAGGTCTTGCTGAAGAAGTTTTGGTGAAAACCTCTCAAAACGGGCCCTGACATGGTATTCTCTTTTACATGAGCATTCAGTTGACTCTTTAGAGATGCTTGCAGACTCGTTCATTATGACCCATGCCGTGGCGAGGAAGGTTCAAGCCAAAAAGGCGGACATATTCAGGATTGCACTGGGCGAGTCCAAACTGCTGTGAGAATTCGTGATCCGGTTCCAAAATGAGAGGTTGCTGCTACTCGGGATGCCAGCTGAGTGGGTAGCGAAGGCATTCTCAAAGGGTCAAAATTTGCAGAGCTCTGATGCCTCCCCAAAGCTCAAGGAAAGCATGTTCGAGTTTCAAGCAATCACATGGGCGCATGTCCATAACATTTCGAGTCAAAAATAAGGATATAAGTCGATCAACTTGGGTTCCCGGTATCATCCAAGGGATGGGATAGAGATAAAAACTAGGACAAGTTCAAAAGTGACTTTGATATGGATTGACATTCCTCTAGAGGTCATTTTCAGTCCTACGAAAGAGTCTACGGTCGTAGAGGCAAAGGGTTTTGTCATCGGATAATTTTGCTCCTAATAGAAGAGCCGATCGTGGCTGGAGCAGCAAGTCATTACATGAGAAGGAGAAGACAGAGGCCCGAGACTCCACATATCCCAGTTTATCAGATTATAAATTTAGTATCAGCTTAGTAGAGTTGGTATCAACAATGAGTAATATCATAGAAGCACGATTCCCGAAGCCAATTCGGTCGGATCCTACCTCGAAGGATCCAGTTTATGGTGTGAATACCATGGAACTTACGACCATAGAACTGGGGACTGCCGACATCTTCGTGAAGAAGTGGAGACATTATTAAAGAATGGCAATCTTAGGGAATTTTTAAGTGATCAAGCCATGAACAACTACGGCCGAAGTCGGGACAATACATAGCGTTCTGTTGCGCCCTTTTTTCTTGCGGAATCGGGTTTCGACATATGAAAGCTCTTTTAAATGAAGAGAAAGGGTAGGGTGTTAAAAGAGAAGAGTCGTCACCTAACGCTTTTGAGGTGCGTTAGGGCATCTATTATGCAAATAACTCTGTTAGACTAGTCAACATTACCAAAGATCGGGTAAGGGCTCAAATTACCTCAAATAGAAGGTGTTAGACACTTTTCGAGGTCCACAACTGTGCGTCCTGACCGAACTTAAGACTATGTGGATTAGTCAATTAGGCTAGGTGATAAAATAATCAAAAGAAGTATTAAAACAAGTAGAAGAGTTTTGTTAAAACAGATGCGAATTGGTACAAATCTTAATGATTGTAAGGATACACATAAATCTATGTTAAATAACTAAGTGTAGTAACAAGTATGTTAAGTAAACAAGGGGGGGGGGGGGGGTATTTTTTTTAGCCTAAAGGATCACCCC
>MU683769.1:24525-61303 GCA_026770625.1 Nicotiana glauca
GGGGGGGGGGGGGGCTATATTTTTTAGCCTAAAGGATCACCCCGTATAATATAAATTATACTTTGCAAACTCCCTTACGAAATGGGGTTGCTCATATTATTTAGCGGGAATAGACTATCATTTCATGCTACCCGATTACTATGTTAAAGTTGTTTACCTACAGCGTTCTAATTTGATTCTAAGCTGTTGCAAGAGATTATTTGCATTCATGGCCATGGGTGGATCCACATTATAAGTTATAGGTGCTTGAGCACCCATTACTTATGGAATCAAACACTATTATTTATTATAAAAACTAGAAAATTTATACAAATATATTAATTGAGCACCCAGTCTTAGCAGCAATTTTGAGATAAAAAATAGTTAAGCACCCATGATTTAAAAATTCTGGATGCGCCATTGTCATGGCTTGTCGTTATATGTTCATCAATGACTCTTTATTAACATTAAAGAGGAGATTGATCCAAGGATCTTGTTTTCCTAGATAAAGTTATAAATTGCACACCTAACACTTTATCGTTACTTTAACTTTTGCTCTCGGAGGTACTACTTTCGAAGCCAGGCTTGTCATCTTTTTCATTTTAATGGCTAATCTTAATATTAGTCTTATCATTTTTTTGATCAAATTAATTCGCTTGTCTATTAACCACGTAATAAATTCAACTGTACCATTTTACGAGTAAACAGTTTGACGCCCACTGTAGGGCATAGACAAATGTGCAATTGCTTTGATTCATTCATTTATTACTAATTTGTTTTGATTCTTTCCTTAGTAAGAAACCAGATATGGAAGCTAATGATGTCAACATCACGCACAACGTTGAGGATCGCGAAATTTGCCTCAACGTGATGACTCGACACCCATAATGAAGATGACAAAACAACCCCAGTTCATGAAGGGCAGTACGATCGGCATGTGCGGGAGCCAACTCTCAATGATGCAGAGGAGGAACATGTCATGAAAATGATAAGAATCTTATGAGAACAGCAGAAAGCAATCATGAGTCACCTCTAGAAGGATCACTTAATGACAGAGTTAAAAAAAGTATTGTCAGGCGCCTCCAATTATGCAAACGGACGGGACCCGGTTCCTACAAATCAAACAGCTCAGATAGTTGATAATAACACCTCAAAGGGAGAAGTCAGTTTTGACAGTGTCGAAAGGACCGGTAGCTGATATGGAATAACAACGTGAATGATCCCTTCAAAATCTAGCTCATGAGATTTATGAGGCAAATGAGGGAAATGAACGAACAAATGGATCAAAATGCCAAGGAGTTTCACGCACAAATAGATCAGATTTCGGGCACACTACTAGTTCTGAAAAGCCCATATATTCAAAAAAGTACACGCAAATTATCGCTTAAGCCGAACGCAACACAAAAGTTAATTCCGAAGTGGTTAAAGATGCCGGACATACCAAAATACAATGGGACTTCGGATCTGCAAGAGCATAACACAACGTACATCATCTGTGAAAAGGAACGATTTGGCTCAAAATGATATCGACTCGGTCTTGCTGAAGAAGTTTTGGTGAAACCCTCTCAAAAGGGCCCTGATATGGTATTCTCTTTTATCTGAGCATTCAGTTGACTCTTTTGAGATTCTTGCAAACTCGTTCATTAAGACCCATGCCGGGGCGAGGAAGGTTCAAGCTAAAAAGGCGGACATATTCAGGATTGCACTGGGTGAGTCTGAACTGCTGTGAGAATTCGTGATCCGGTTCCAAAAAGAGAGGTTGCTGCTACTAGGGATACCAGATGAGTGGGTTGCGAAGGCATTCTCAAAGGGTCTAAATTCGCAGAGCTCCGACGTCCCCCAAAGCTCAAGGAAATCCTATTCGAGTTTCAGGCAACCACATGGGCAGATGTTCATAACATTTCGAGTAAAAAATAAGGATAGAAGACGATCAGCTTGGGTTCCCGGTATCAACTAAGGGATGGGATAGATATAAAAACTTGGACAAGTTCAAAAGTGACATTGACGTGGATTGACATTCCTCTAGAGGTCGTTTTCAGTCGTATGAAAGAGTCGAAGGTCGTAGAGGCAAAGGGTTTTGTCATCGGATAATTTTGCTCCCAATAGAAGAGCCGATCGTGGCCGGAGCAGCATGTCATTACATGAAAAGGAGAAGATAGGGGCCCGAGACTCCACATATCCCAGATTATCAGATTATAAATTTAATATCAGCTTAGTATAGTTGGTATCAACAATGAGGAATATCATAGAAGTACGATTCACAAAGTCAATTTGGTCGGATCCTAGCTCGAAATATCCCAGTTTATAGTGTGAATACCATGGAACTTATGACCATAGAATTGGGGACTGCCGACATCTTCATTAAGACGTGGAGACATTATTGAAGAATGGCCCTCTTAGGGAATTTTTTAATTGATCAATCCAAGAACAACTATGGTCGAAGTCGGGACAATACATAGCGTTCTGTTGCGCACTTTTTTTCTCGCAGAATCGGTTTCGACATATGAAAACTCTTTTAGCTGAAGAGAAAGGGTAGGGTGTTAAAAGAGAAGATTAATCACCTAACGGTTTTGAGGTGCATTAGGGCACCTATTATGCAAATGACTTTGTTAGACTAGTCAATGTTACCAAAGATCGGGTAAGGGCTCAAATTACCTCAAATAGATGATGTTAGACACTCTTCGAGGTCCACAACTGTGCGTCCTGACCAAACTTAAGACTATGTGGATTAGTCAATTAGGCTAGGTGATCAAATAATCAAAAGAAGTATTAAAACAAATCGAAGAGTTTTGTTATAACACATGCGAATTGGTACAAATCTTAATATTTGTAAGGATACATATAAATCTATGTTAAATAACTAAGTGTAGCAACAAGTATGTAAAGTAAAGAAAAGAGGGGGCGGGGGTCCTATATTTTTTAGCCTAAAGGATCACCCCGTGCAACATAAATTATACTTTGCAAACTCTCTTAAGATAGCGGATTGCTCATATTATTTAGCGGGCACAAACTATCATCTCCTACTACCCGATTACTATGTTAAAGTTTTTTTACCTAAAGCGTTCTAATTTGATTATAAGTCGTGTCCTATGTGTGCACTACTCGTTCCATGCCTATGATCCAGGAGGCTTTGGACCTCTATTTGGGTGGATCTAGACTTACTTAGGCGGCTCAAAAGTGGTAAAAACAAATCACGTATACAGAACAAACTGGACTGCACATAATAGCAAAGGGTGGCTCAAGTTATCCTCCACATATAAGCAATGAAGCACACAGAATTAAGATGTATTATAGTCATTAGGTCCTATAGGCATGGCTTCTAGATGATTCCAGTATCAAACAGGTAGTGCTGTATTTATAGGCTAATGTATGGGAAAATTAGGTCGTTATAAACCATATAAACATGGTTTCTACGTGTTTCTAATTAATAGCATTTGGCATAAGTGGCATGCAGACAAGTTAAAATATTGCAAGTCTAATAGCATGATTTCTAATCGTTGGTGAGGCAATAAAGCGATACGAGTGATCAGATTACTAATATTGATTTTATAAGGATATACCTTAGATAGGCGTTAATGTCCTATAGGCATAGTATCTTGATTGGTAAGACACGTTATATAACAATCGCTTAGTAATAACACAAGCTGGGTATGCTGTCTAATAGTGTATAAAAAACAAAACTTGTGAACAAATGAAATAATTATTATTTTTGAAATGTTTTTGATGTTAATAGGTAAAGCATTTAGGTCCCTATAGGAATCCTTTCTATCAGTGTATAGAAAATAGGGCGCATCAACCAAAGCAACAAATAAAGCAATGAAATCCTATAAGCATATTTTCTAACCATTCATGCGAGAATTAAAGTACCCAATTTTCCCTTTTTACTAAATCCCCAATATTAATTTACAAATTATTACAGGCCCAAGAATGAAACAATAAAGACTTCAAAATAACAAAATGTGGGCTGAAGCAAATACAAGCCCACTAAATCAATTACAAGCCCAATACAAAAATAACCCAGGGATATCCTAGGCGTTCAATAGTCTTACTGTCTGGACAAACAGCAAGCCCAAATCAAAGGATCACAAGACAACTAGGATGCACCTGAATCCAGTGCCTAGGTCAAACATCACGCATGGCCTATTTCCAGACCCAATGAATTACTTATTGAACCAAATGAATACTAAGTTTAGCTAAACATAATACTCATAAGACAACTTAAAAACTTAGTTCTTAGAGATGTAACCATCAACAACTCTAGCCAAGATACACAAATAGGATCATGCTAAATGGAAAGGCACACAAGACACTTATGAGGCAAGCTTATGCTTTGTAATTCCAGAAACAGAGTTTGATAGTGACAAGGTTGAGCATCAGAGGACATCAAATTATTTCAAAGAGTTTCGAAGTAAATGATGATCCAGAAACAACCTAAAGACCTTTGAAAAATAGTCTAGCAGAATAATGAGCAAGAAACAGGTAGAGTACAATCTTTATATGAAAGTTAATATGATAACCTAATGAGAATATAGTTGCAAACAAAATAACAACATGCTAGTGGGCACAATTTGGCAAACATATTAGTTAGTTGATCATGAAACTTAACATGATGGATATTACTATAGCACAAAGATTCTAAATGACTTTTAATTGGTAAAAGAATAAGACAAGCAAACATGGGGATTCATGTCAGTCGACCTCATATGAAAGAAAACTACACAATGGTATTTATCCTAGAAGCAAGGCTAAGAGTGCATGATTGACAGAAATGACTTAACAAAGTTGGAAACACATACTTCGATTTATCACAAAGATACAAGACAAGGCAGGAAACATGCATTAGTTTACAAGTAGCAGGAAAAGCAGGCTCAGGCTAGTAATATGATCAGGAATTTACTCTAGAGAAATATCAAGTTGCACATGAATGACTCAATTAGAACACATTCTGCTTGTGAATTGATTTATCACAAAATATAGAACAAAGCAGAAGATGAACTCGGGATAAGTAACAGATCTAAGCATTCATACACACAAAGATGTGCTAGGCTAGACATGCTTAAGAGAGGCAGAATTAGGGCTAAAAATTAGGCTAGGTTAGATGCTAGAAGGAACATTGATTCATGAAACAACTGTAGAGCAAAATAGATCTACAAATAGAGATGACATCGTAGCATGTTGATTCACGAAGGTTTCAGTGACATAGATATACATAGCATGAACACAGACGAATGGAGAATGAATTGCAAAGGTCAATAGGTACTTACAAGTTACTAGTTAACAAGCAAACAAATGAGAAGATCAAATTCCATAAGTAATTCGATTAATAGTAGCAAAAAGCATCAGAACCCCCAAAATTCCAGTGTGTCAGAGTTCTCAAGGGTTTCGAATGAACCCCTGGCAGTACTCGCAGTGACAAAGAACACAATCGAAATTGAACGGCCTTGGCTTTCAGCCGGCCAAATATTACAGAGTAGTATAGAATAAGAGAATAAGAGAGTACAGTAGTTAATTTCAGTGACTAAGGTCTGTTCAAAAGGAATCAGGGGAGGGTTTTATATAGTAGCAAAACTAAACACACAAACAAGAAAAAATAGTCAATCAATCATAAAAAGGAAAGAATAGCATGCAAAATAGATTCAAAATAAATTTAGGAGAACTCCAACAAACCCTAGTTCAAGACGGAGAACAAAAATAGTAATATATTTCATTGAAGGACCCTTATGGCTTGGTAGTGAGTGTATCAGGTCATATACATGAGGAAAGTACAATATCAGAGTTGAACGAACACCCAATGATTTAGCTTTCATAAATAATCGAGTACGAAATATTGTAACACTGAGGAAATGGTAAAAACTATCGTGTGGCCAAAAAAAGGAATGGGGATACGGAAGATTCTCCATGGGATATCGGATTAGGGCTGGAGTTTGGATGGAGGAGGCTAGGGTTTCTAAAACAAAGGGGAAAGGATGAGAGGATTTTGGGGCAGCTATCTTAGGAGAATGGGTGTTAGGGTTTGGGCGAGAGTAATTAAAAATGGGTGAGTGGCTGTGGGCTGTTGATCTCAAATGATCAACGGCCAAAATTAGAGGAGAAGTGGAGCTGGTCAAATGAACGGGTCGCATCCAGGTTGGTTAATGGGGTTGTTTGGTTTGGGCCTCTGAAGAGTAAAAATGGAGTGGGCTAGTTGATTGGGCTTGATTTTGGTCTGAAAATTAGCCCAAAATTGGGCTATAAATTAAAATATTCAAAATTTATCAAAAATAATTTCTAAAGTAATTAATAAATAATAAAAATTACTCCCTCCGTTTTAATTTATGTGAACCCATTTGATTGGATACGGAGTTTAAGAAAAGAGAGAAGACTTTTGAACTTGTGGTGTAAAATGAAGCACATATATTATGTGTGGCTATAAATCATTGCATAAAGATAAATTGTTTCCAAATAGGGAAAGAGGTCATTCTTTTTGGCACAGACTAAAAAGAAATAGGTTCACATAAATTAAAACGGATGGAGTATAATTTATGCAGTAAAATGATTAAAAATAATAATTTAGTATTATAAAATATAAAAGTACTATTTTAGCACAAATAATATAATAAAAAGGTCACAAAAGCTCTGCCTACCAGTGTTACGGTATGGGAACTAGATGGAAGACAATTTGACCAAGAAATTGCTTATGACTGGAAGCCTGAATTCTGTGAAACTTGCTTGAAGATTGGACATCCATGTAAGGAGGTTGCTGTAGAACAGAACAAAGTTGAATAACAAAGGAGGAGAAGGAGAATAGATACTCAACAAATTGATGTTCAACAGAAGGAGAAAACAAAGAAAGAGTGGAGACCTAAAAGAATAAATGAAGAGAAGGAGATGCAGAGTATAACAAAGGTGTCAGGAGTAGAAACACAGAATGAAATGCAGAATTTAAAAGGAAGACCATAAGATAGATCAGATGCTACACAAACACAGGGAAGTCAAACACCAAGAAGAGAAGATCTGAATATGCAGAAGAGTCCCGAATTGAGCTGCACAAGAGAATTTCTAACTCTAGCTGATAGTGTGGTGAAAGGGAATAGAAAGGGGGAGAGTATAAGTGGAAAAGAGACTAAAAAAAGCTTAGCCTCAGCTGATATGAGGCCACATGTAATAGCGCAATGACCTGGTTGATATGGAATGTAAGGGGAATAAATAAGAGATATAAGTAAAAAGAAATAAAGAACTACATAAAGAACAAGCAACTAAAACTAGCAGGATTTGTGGAGACTAGGGTAAAAGAGAGAAGAGCTAACAGAATAGTTAACAGCATTGTCCCAGGATGGGAATTGAAGAACAACTATCAATGTGCTGAGAATGGAAGAATTTGGCTGGCTTGGGATCATAAAACATACTGTATTGATATTGAAATGATAGATGCTCAGTTGATTCATGGTATAATAAGAGGAAGAGTAGATGGATTTGAAGCTTGTTTAACACTGGTGTATGGATATAATACAATTGAAAAGAGGAAATTGCTATGGAGTAATCTAGAAGTCATAGCTAAAAAAAATAAGCATGGTGGAGATTTCAATGCTATGATGCAAGTACAAGATAGAAAGTACGGTAATCCAGTGACTACGAATGAATGGTGGACTTCACAAACTGCATCCAGAAACTATTCTTAAATGAGTTAACATGGAAGGGTGAATATTACACTTGGTCTAATAAGCAGCAAGGAGATGACAAAATATTAAGCAGAATTGACAGAGTGTTTGGGAATGACATATGGATGACAAACTGGGGACACATTAGCACTGAGTATGATGTTCCTATGATATCAGATCACTCACCAATGCTACTAAACATCAAGGCTGGGAGAACAAATATAAAATCTCCATTCAGATTTTATAATGTATGGGCAGATCATAAAGACTTTGAAAACATAGTAAAGTCCATATGGAGCAGGAGAATGTCAGAAGAAGGAATGGAAAATATACGGAGAAAACTAAAAGCTATGAAGACAATGTTTAAAAAGATTAGTGAAGATGAGTATAAAGGAATAACAAGGAAAATTGAAGAGCCAAGAAATAGTCTATACATGATACAGGAAGAGATTCAAAGGCAATATAATGATAATCTCTTAGAGCTGGAGAAGCAAACTATACATCAATTAGAAAAGTGGTCGCTCATTGAGGAAAGCATCCTATAGCAAAAGTCAAGGGTGAAATGGATCAAATTGGGTGACAATAACAATAAATATTTTTCTGGTATAGTGAAAGAAAGGAGCAACAGAAAACAGATCATGGAGATAACTGCAGAAGATGGTAGGAAAGTCAAGAGTCAAGTAGAAATTAAAGAAGAATTTGTAAGATTTTGCAAAAGTTTGAGGGGACTTCTGCCAAGTACTTGCCAGCAATTAACAAATAAGTAATGAAGAATGGACCATGACTCAGTCATGAGCAACATCTGAGATTGGTTGATGAGGTGATAGAGGAAGAGGTATATAAGGGACTGTGTGATATACAAGAAGATAAAGCTGCAGGAGTAGATGGTTACAACTCACGTTTCTTCAGGAAAGCATGGCCAATTTTGAGAGAGGAAATGGTGAAGGCAGTTCAAAAGTTCTTTACAACAGGAGAACTATACAAAGCTATAAACTGCACAGGTATCACTTTGGTGCCAAAGGTAAACAGTCCAGTCACAACTAAAGATTTCAGACCTATTGCATGTTGTACTGTTGTCTATAATATTATCTCCAAAATTTTAGCTAGCAGGCTGCAGAAGATAATTGCTAGTGTAGTGAATGAAGCATAGGCATGGTTTATCCCAGGGAGGAAGATAGCAGATAACATAATCCTAGCTCATGAGTTGGTGAAAGCTTATACAATAAAGAATTCTTTTCCTAGTTGTATGATCAAGATTGATCTAACTAAAGCCTATGATTCTATAGAATGGCTATTCCTTGAGCAAGTGATGATAGAACTAGGATTTCCTAACAAATTTTTGAGGTGGATACTGGAGTGCATGCACACAGTGACATATTCAATTAAAGTTAATGGAGAACCAGTTGAGCATTTTCAAGCAGCAAAGGGATTATGACAAGGAGATCCTATGTCTCCCTTCCTATTTGCAATTGCTATGGAATACTTGAGTAGGAGTTAAAATGAATTGAGGACAGAAAAGGAGTTCAAATTTCATCCAAGATGTTCTAGGCTGAACATAACTCATCTGAGTTTTGCAGATGATTTACTACTTTTTGCAAGAGGAGACATGAACTCAATTGCCACAATGCAGTAGTATCTCAACCATTTTTATGGGACTTCAGGACTGAAAGCTAATCATGGGAAGAGTTCCATCTTTTTTGGTGGTGTAACAAAGCAAACTGAAGAAGAGATAATTAAGAAGTTTGGATACTCTAAAGTTACTATGCCTTTGAAGTATCTAGGAGTTCCCTTAACTATTAAGAAGATAACTATTGCACAATGGCGACCATTGATTGAAAAAATTATTAAAAGGATAACTTCATGGACAACAAAGAAGTTGTCTTATGCTGGAAGAATTCAACTAGTATAGTATGTGTTGTTTTGTATTCAGGCTTACTGGTCACAACTGTTCTTAATTCCTAGTAAGGTGCTTAAAGCTATTGAAACATATTGGAGGAGTTATATATGGTCGGGTGGCAATGTGACCACAAGGAGATCTCTGGTGGCATGGGAGAAGCTGTGTCTCCCTAAGAGTGCTGGTGCTCTAAATTTGATCAATTTGAGGATATGAAATAAAGCAACAACAGTTACAAACTACTGGGTTATCGCACATAAGGGAGATAAATGTGGATCAAATGGATCCATGAATACTATATAAAGGAACAAGAGCTGTCTACTATGAAGATACCACAACAAGCTTCATGGTTAGTCAGGAAAATGATAGAGGCAAGAGATGATGTTTAAGCAATACATAGGCCAATGGAAGGGAAATGTAGCATAATAAGACAATTATACTTGATTATGCTGGGCCAACAACCACGAGTTGAATGTAAGATGTTTATGTTCCGGAATGAAGCAAGGGCAAAATCAAAATTCACAATGTTGATATGCTTCCAAGATAGGATGATGACCAGTGATAGACTGCATAAATGGGGAATACAGGTTGACAAAGATTGTGTTCTGTGCAAAGTACATGAAGAAACCATGAACCATATCTTTGTGGAATGTGAATACACTAAGAGGGTATGGGGGAAACTGTTAAAGTGGATGCAGAAGAAACCATTTTGGCAAACAGAATGTAACCAACATTGGAAGTAGGCTAGGGAGAATGCAAATGGGAGATCGACTATGGCTGGAATTTTCAAGATGGTGTATACTGAAGTTATTCATGCAATCTGGAATGAAAGAAATTAAAGGATTTTCAGAAAGAAAAACAAAGCAACTGAGGAGTTAGCTAGGAGAATTGCATATGTATGTAATGTTAGAGCAACTAAGAAAAATAGACAAATGATACAACAATATATTTTTTAGTTGTAAGTAATATGGATATGAGGAGATACAGAAATGTGTATAGGGCTGAGAGACTAAACAGTTAGACAGTTGATTGTGAAAAATCAGATGTGGATATGTAAAGAATTTAATGGTGATTAATAAAAAATTTTACTTACCAAAAAAAAAATATAATAAAAAAGTAATTATGCCTGAACATAGGCTATCATTGCAAAAATTACATAAATAACTAAAATATAGATATAATTATATGAAATAATATATAATATTTTAAAACAAGTATGCGGAAAATAACAAATTTGGATGATTAAGTTATTCAAAAATTTAAGGAAAAAATTAGTAAATATTCAAGTAATTTTAAATGCAAGAAAATTAATTTTAAGGCTCTAATAATTATGAAAAATGCTTGTATAAATCTTATAAATTAAATAATGAATGAACATGACATTTTTGAAAATATATACAGTATCTAAAAAAATGTGAGAGCTAATTGGGTATCAACACCTTCAAATGTGGTAGAAGGCTCTCTTCGGTTGACTATTAACATGATTGTCGAAGGAAATGTCAACGGTGTAACCTTCTCAACACCCAAGAAAATAAAGATATCGATGACTCACAACAAGAGACTCCGGGAAGTCATGGAAGATGATGTCACCTTCACGGAGGAAGACGCTAACAGACTTCTCCTGCCACACAATGATGCTTTGGTAATCTCTCTCAATGTTTTAGATTTCAAAATTAAACGTGTTTTGGTTGACCCAGGAAGCTCATCCAACATCATCCGGTGGAGAATGCTGAGCAAGCAAAGCTAACCGAAAAAATTATTTCGATGATAAACTCTTAGCTAGATTAATCTTGACAAGCATGAAAACCCAAGGAAAGATTTTACTACCCACAAACGCCGAAGGTTTGATCAAAACCACTCTATTCAAAGTGGTATATGGCGATATGGCCTACAATGTAATCCTTCGAAGGTTGTGGATACATGAGATGAATGAAGTACCCTCAACGTATTACCAGTTGTTGAAATCCCCAACCCCGGAAGGAATCAAGTAGATAAGAAGAGACCAACTAACAGCAAGAGAGATGAACGGAGTAACTATTTCCTGCAGCCAGGGGAAGGAGCTTAGCAAATAGCAAGTACAGGGACCGATGTCTTCTTCCTTCCCAAATGAAGAAGATAAAGGCGAGGAGTCATTGGAATACCACCAAGTGACAAGATACTTTCAGGTACGGAGGAGACGGATGCGACCAAGTCGACCACAGAAGAACTCTAGCAAGTGGCCCTATTCGAAGAATTTTCGGAAAGGAAGTTTTACTTGGGAATAGGGATCAATCCCGAACTTAGGTTGGAATTTATAGATTTTCTTAAAGCTAAGCGCTGATTGCTTTGGATGGTCTCACTCAGATATGATAGTAATCTCATTAGAGGTGGTCATTCACAAACTGAGTCTGGATCCAAACTTCCCACATGTACAGAAAAAGAAACGTCTGATAGTCGAGGTGAGGAACATGTTTGTTAAAGAAGAGGTAACCTGACTACTGAATAACGGCTCCATCCGAGAGGTAAATATCCAGAATGTTGAGCCAATGCAGTTGTAGTTCCAAAAAATAATAACAAGATTGGAATGTGTGTAGATTATAAGGATTTAAATACGACGTGTCCCAAAGACTAGTTCTTCCAAACATTGATCAAATGATTGATGCTATGAACGAACACGAGTTAATGAGTTTCCTTGATGCTTACTCCGGGTACAATCAAATCAAGATGAACCTAGAGGATCAGGAAAAAACTTCTTTCATAACGAACTTTGGCACATATTTCTATAATATGATGCCATTTGGGCTTAAGAACATCGGAGCCACTTATCAGAGACTCGTTAACAAAAATATTGAAAATAAGATTGGAAAAGTAATTGAGGTATACATTTATGACAAGTTAGTCAATTCTTTGAATGTAGGATATAATTTGAAACACCTCCAAGACACTTTCGACATCCTGAGGAAGCATAACATGAAAATCAACCCGGAAAAATTTGCATTCTGTGTTGGCTCCAATAAGTTTTTGGGGTTCCTGGTATCACAAAGAGGGATCGAGGTAAATCCCGATAAAGAGATCAAAGACATTTTAGACCAAATAACAAGTGTGAAAGAATTATAGAGGCTAACTGAGAGGTTGGCGGATCTAAGTAGGTTCATATCAAGATCCTCGAAAAAGTTCTATAACTTCTTTTCATTTCTGAAAAAGAAGAACGATTTCGCATGGACTCTGGAATGCCAACAGGAACTTAAAAACCTAATAAAATACCTGTCTAGCCCCTATTTTCGTCAAATTGGGGGAGGGCAACAATTCTTGTTATATCTAGTGGTCTTGGAAGTAGCGGTAAGTGCCGTGTTTTGGTCCAAGAGGTAGAAAGTACACAATTTTCTGTTTATTACACGATAGAACATGATGCAAGGACGTTCATTCAAAAGTGTGACAAATGTCAACGCCATGCATAGTTGGTGCACCAACCAGCAGAACTCTTGTATTTGGTGTTGCCTCCCATGAACATTCATGAAATGGGGATGGATATAGTTGGTCTCTATCACCGTATCTCGAAAAGGTAAGATTTTCTCTAGTTTTAACTAACTACTTCACTAAATAGGTGTAATGACCTGACCGCATGTTTTGAGAATTAATGCCCCGATCAGTTACATAAGGTCTTGAGCAGCATCGTAATGTGTATTATGACTTGCATGTGTGGTCGAGTTTGGTTTTTAGATAATTCGGGACTAAATTGAAAGAACAATTCTTATTTTTGAAGCTTGATGAAAAGAGGTAGCCGGAGTTTGACCTTTGAGAAAATGACTCCGAAATAGAATTTTTATGGTTTCAATAGCTTCGTATGGTAGTTTTAGACTCAAGTATGCGTCCGTATTTGGATTTGAAGGTCCGTAGGGTAATTTGAAGCATTTCGACGAAAATTGGAAAGTTGAAGTTTTAGAAGGTCGAGTGATTTGAACGAGGGTTGACTTTGATGATATTGGGGTCGGAATGCCATTACGAGAGCTGGATTAGCTCTGTTATGTCATTTAGGACTTGCATGAAAAATGTGACATCATTCCTGATTGATTTGGTATGTTTCGACATGAGGTTTGGAAGTTGGATGATTTGAAAAGTGATCCCATGTCATAATACGATAATTTTTGCATAGTCGACTCGTATCAGAATAGGTGTGCGGGTTTTTGTAAATTTTATCGGGTTTCGAGATGCGGGCCCGAGGTTTGACTTTTAAGGTTGACTTTTAATTCTTATTAAAGATTGAAGTTTTATCATCAGTAATTGTTTCTATGAATTTAATCTATGAATTGAAGTTATTTTGACAAGATTTGAGATGTTCGAAGGTTGTTTCACTCGAGAAGGTCATTTTAGAGTAACGTTCTAGCTTCTTTGAGGTAAGTATCTTGCCTAACTTTGTGTGGGGGAACTACCCTTTAGGATTTGAGTCTTTGGTGCTAATTGTGTCATGTGAAGCTCGTGTAGGCAAGGTGACGAGTATGTGCTCCGGTTTATTTATGGAGATTTGACCGTTTATGGTTCTTAGTTTCTTATGTTAATTAGATATGAAGTTTTTTTGCTATGTTAAATCCCCATTTACTAAGTTCACCTTTACGTGTCTTAATTGGAGTTAATTGCTCCATGTCTTACCTTTATTGCCTATTAAACTCCTATGTGCCTTCACTGAAGTTGTTGCTTTTTTATTGCTATGCTATCCTTTCCGTAATTGCTTGTCCTTGATTGAAGTTATTATTATCTTTCCCATAATCTGCTTATCCTTAATTGAGTGTGTGGAATCTCTTCCGTAGTTGCTCGACCCTATTTGAAATTTTATTATCCATTATCATTGTTAACTTACCCTTAATTGGAGTCATTGATTCACAATATCCCTCTTATTATTGAATTGTACTTATATGTAATCGTTTTTACACAATATCTCTTCCTTGTTGAGCTATTGCTATGTTGTACCATTATTTCTTGTTCTGCCATTCCTTGTGAGCTCGTTCATCCGTCTCTTTTTGTTCTGGAGTTCTTGAGTTGATTTACTTGCCATATTCTTCTGTTATTGTCATTATTGCAGTTGTATTCAGTGTTGTGTTTGCATGAGGTTTCTGCTATGCGGTTGTTTTTGTGGCATGAGGTTTCTTATGTGTGATTGTTATTGTGGCATGAGGTTTCTGCCATGCGGTTCTTATTGTGGCACGGGGTTTCTGATGTGCGGTTGTATTGTGGCATGAGGTTTCTGTCGTGCGGTTATCATTGTGGCATGAGGTTTCTGCCGTGCGATTTTCATTGTGGGCCGAGGTTTCTGCCGTACGGTTGATATTGTTCGCATGAGCTTTTTGCCATGCTGTTGTAATTCATTTTATGATTAGAGACTACGAGGTAGTACCTCGAGAGGGCTCTGCTGTTATTTCCCCTTTTCCATGCACTTGTCTTTGATTGTTGTTTTCCTTAGCATACTGCTAATTATTTTCCTCTGTGTTGCTTTATTTTCTAAATTCTATGTAGTTAATCGTGTTGTGCTTATCGTTACGTCCACTTCATTCTTGTCTTATTTACATTGTATATTTCATGGTAATCATTTCTTATGTTCAATTCCTTATCTTTACTCTTAATTATGGACTTGAATTGTGGTAGATCACTTTCACAAGCATACACGTAGATGAATCACCCATATAGCTTTAAGGAGATGAGTCCTGACATTATTGACCATTACATGTACTCTTGTCTACTTTCCTTCTATGTGAGAGTTGTCCTCTTGGCACGTGAGTCCTCCGTGCGGTGATGAATTGAAATATGGGCACAAGGTGCCAAGTGATTAGGGTTCAAGAATTGGGACCCGTGAGCTGTGATGATGAGGTTCGGTACCTCTTGGAAATGCTTGAACAAATCTGGTGTGAGAGCGGATGTTCGTATTGGGTTTTTCTTTTATTTGGTTTCACTGACTTAGACTATGTTCTGTTTACTCTATAGCATTATTACCTTACTGCTTCTATTAAATATTATTGTTATTAGTGTATCGTTACAAGTATTAATATGTGTTCCTTATCCTGTTTTTCTTTATATTAATATAGTTTCTCCTGTTAGTTCACCTTCACACTTGTTCATGTTGTTTAGTCTAGTAGGTGTCTTGACTGTCCCTTGTCACTACTTCACGGTTGTTGTTGATTAGCAACTGGCCGGTCGAGTTGTGGATAGTCAAGGTAAACCTGTTGTCGCATTCGCAGGCCTCATAGTCACCCTCTGATTTTGTATTTGTACTGTTTAACTTCCATTCCAAATAATTGTGTTTAGGGATTTTCCTAGTAAACGCAGTAGAGCTTATGACTTGTACTACCGATTTTGGGAATTGCAGTTTGTATAAGAGTTTTACCTCGTATTTTTCATTTGATGGTTGGATTCTTCAAATTATGTATTAAGTGTTAGGCTTACCTAGTCTTAGAGGTGCTGTCGCGACATCCTACAGAGGGAAATTGGGGTCGTGACAATAGGTTGAGGCAGTTCCTTACCAAAAGATCGGTGACCACGAAGAGGTCGAATTCATATGAGACCACATAATATATTGATTTAGAATACCGAAGGAAATTGCTTGTGATAATGGCCCACAATTTATAGATTCAAAAGTCACCAAATTTTTAGAAGGATTGACTATCAAGAGAATCCCATCATCACCGTACCATCCAATTGCTAATGGATAGGCAGAATCAACCAGCAAGGTAATTATTCAAAACCTAAAAAAGAAGTTAGAAGATGCGAAGGGCATATGGCCCAATGAGTTACTGGGAGTGCTATGGGCATATCATACAATGGCGAAGTCGAGCACAGGAAAAACACCATTCTCTCTCGTATGACGCGGAAGATTTGATACTAACAGAAGTGGGGGAGCCGACTTTATAGTCTTCTCGAACAAATGAAGAATCAAACAATGAAGCATTGCTGGTGTGATGATCCGTGAGGTCATTTGCAGGTTTAACCCTAAATTCTGTGTTTCAAAACCTTAATTAGCTATGGTTAGCCTTTCTCGATTTGCGTGCACAGTCCATGCCTTTTTCCCAAAGGTTTTATGTGAATAATTGACAAAAATGTAAAATTGTGCCTTAAAACTTATTTGAGTTGACTTCAATCAATGTTATGAACTAACAGACTCGAATCAGTGTTTTGACGGTTTGATGGGTTCGTATCATAATTTAGGACTTGGGTGTGTGCCCGTAATTGAATTCAGAAGTCCCTAGCTTGAATTATTGCCATTTGTTGAAAACTAGAATTTTAAAAGTTTAATGAAATTGCAAGTTTGACTGTAGTTTGATTATGTTGCTCGAGTTAGAATTCTTGTTTCGAAACTTGTTATAAGTTCATTACTATATTTATGACTTGTTTGCAAAAATTGGTGCAAAACGAAGTTGATTTGGTGTGATTCGGATGTCCGGTTGTTAAAATAAAAGTTCTTAAGATTCTTTAAAAATTTCATTTGTTTTGGTGTCTGATTCGTAGTTCTAGGAGTTATTTTGATATTTTGATCGTGCGAGCAAGTTCGTATGATATTTTTAGACTTGTGTGCATGTTTGGTTTTGAGCCCCAAGGGTTGGGGTGAGTTTCAAATAGGTTGTAGATGTTTTTGAGCTTAAGAAATTTTTGGTTTTAAATTTTGATGTTAGTTGGTATGTCCTTCTTCGTGATCGTGAAGAGTTGTTGGGACTGGGGGTGGATTTTCTCAATTGCAAACACGATAACTAGGTCACGAACGTGAAGCAATAGGGGACTTACCATTCACGAACGCAACCAGCTTCTCGCAAATGCGTAGGGCTTTGGACCTGGGAAAGGGAATGAGTGGTTTACTCTATGCGAATTGTTCACGAGCACTAGCTTGCGACTGCGAAGGCCTAGGGGGACCAGCCTTCGCAAACACGTGAATGTACTCGCAAACACGTAGGCCATTTGGGCCGCATGTATCACGATTGCGGCAGGCCCTTCGCAAATGCGAAGAAGGCCTAACACCCAGACCTTAAAACATTTCAAATACGGGATTTCACCCTTTTTTCACCATCTTTCCATTAGAGCTTGGCCTAGAAGCGATTTGGAAGAGAATAATTATCATCCTTTCATAGGTTAGTATACTTTAACTTATTTTCTTCTATTTTTATCATCACCCATTAATTTCTAGCTTCAATCTTTGTTCTTCCATGGTAGAAAACTAGGGATTTGGTAAGAAGCGAGAGAGGGGGAGGGGGGTGGAGAGGTTTGCAAATTTGGGCTTTAGACCTCAATTTAAGGTCTGATTTAGAAAAATTACATAATTGGACTCGGGGGTGAATGGGTAAATGTGTTTTGGTCCGATTCTCAAGTTTTGACTAAGCGGGCCTGGGGTTGACTTTTTTTAGTAAAAGTGTAAAAATCTTAACCTTATGTATTCCAATTGAATTCACTAGCCTTATTTGATGTTACTGAGTTGATTTTAGTTAGATTCCATTGGTTCAGAGGCGGATATTAGAGGAAAGGTCCAGATAGAGCTTTAAAATTATTGTGGAGCGAGTTAAGTGTCGTGGTTAACCTTGACTTGAAGGATCAGGACTTGTTTTAACTATTTGCTACGTGTTTAATGTGTGGGTGCAACGTATATGTGAGGTGACAAGTACTTAGGCATTGTTTATGGGTTAAGGTATGCGGTACAACTTGTTTCTTTGTGATTTATTGCCTCTTTAATTATGACATCCACGCTTAAAATAGATTATTACTTATTTGATCGTTCCTTCCCTATTTATGGATTAATTGTGATGGTTGAGTATTTTGGAAGTTGAGGTTTGGTATCTTGGAATCATTATTCACATAAAGTACATCCTTGGCATTATTTATCTCCCTAATTTTTATATTCATTACTGCATGGTAAGGGAGAGTGTTAAAGCACGAAGGATGATGTTGTGCCATTTTATTTCTTCATTTATTGATTAATATATAGTGAGAAAGAGAGATAAAGCACGAAGGGTGATACCGTGCCATCTATATCAATTATTCATTGTTACATGGACGAATCGAGAGTAAAATCACGAAGGGTAATGCCATGCCATTTCGTTCTACTTATGTCATCATTTCATGGTATGATTGAGAGTAAAAGCAGAAAGGGTGATGTCATCCCATATTTGTTCTGTATGTTTATCCGTCTTTATTGATTAATAATTTATTTGGCGGTATTATGTTGTCATTCCTGTTGAAGTTATCGTATCTTGTTCCCCTTTCGCATGTCCCTTCCCAACTTTTCATACTAAATCTCTATTTGTCATTGTTTGGTACATATATCTATGTTTGTACAGGTTTAATTGCACGAGTGTCTTGTCATAGTCTCCTCACTACCTCATCGAGGTTAGGCTCGACATTTGTGGAGTACATTGGGTCGATTGTACTCATACTACACTCTGCAATTCTTGTGCACATTTTGGTACTGGTCCCAGCTGTACGTGAGTGCACTAGCTCATATTATCATTCAAAGACTTGAGGTAGATCTGCCGACGTCCACAGAACTTGATGTCCCCTTCCTCTTCCCTCTTTTACTACTCATTTCATTCAAGACCGTTGTGTTTATTTCAAACTCTCTATTTGTATAATTTCTAGTAGTTCGTGTACTTATGACACCAGATTCGAGCAGTATTGAATATTTCAGATGTCACGATTTTCCGCACTTTACTTCAGAATTTATTTCAGCTATTTCAGTTTCTTTATTATTATTATTTAATTTGAACTAGTAAAAATGGATAAACTATTCTAACATTGGCTTGCCTAGTAACTAAAATGTTAGGCGCCATCACAGTCCCGAGGGTGGGACTTTCGCGGCGTGATAGCTGGAGAGACTGGACTTGCTAGATGAACACAGGGACTTGGCATACATGATGAGGGTACAATATCCGTCACTCCAAGGTAGGATACTTGGTTTTGAGAAAGGTGACTTAGAGCACTCACGAAGTCATTGCTAGAAAGTTGGTACCAATGTGGGAAGGTCCTTACTGGGTTTCGTCTATCACCAGTAAAGGGTTGTATGAACTGAAAAATCAAGATGGAGTTAAATTGCCCAACAATTGGATCGTGACTCACTTCAAAAGGTATTATTGCTGATGGATCCTACCGATACTGAAAGTATGTGATGCACTCTTTTTTTCTTCATCCAATTTTTGTCCCAATCGGATTTGTATGGCAAGTTTTTAATGAGGCAACAACGAATAGTATACTCTGAAGGGAGCGTTATCGATAGAGTAAAGACCTTTAGAGATCAAGGCACTAAAACTTTCACGTTGATGGTAACTGTTCACAAGTTGTTTCCATCGATGAAGCAAGATTTCCAGTGTTCAAATCTACATGCTTTGCATTCGAACACTAGGAGATAATATTTGATACGGCATCAAGAGTACCACAAAAATCGGGGACTATTAGAACCAAGATCAATAATGTTTTATCAGGACCGGGATCGCATGATCATCCCCTTAGGAATAAGTTGTACAAGTTAGCCACATATGTTGGCAGTTTTATTTACTTTAGGAAATGAATTCTTATGTAGTTTGAAATATAGAAGGAATATAATAAAGTCCTTTTATTTTTATGTTATTTTTTATACAAATGATGAGTTAATTTTACTGTTTGAAATTCCGAAATGAACAAGAGATGTCCTCTTCAAGAGCACCGTAAACATATGTGCCCTCTGTTATGAAACCCTCATAGTAAAGGGTAGATTCCGGAAGAGTGTATGCCTGGAATCAAAAGCTATTGGATGAAACCTGAAACCTTAATCGGCTAAACACAAAGGGAATGTTTTTGCACAACACTTATGCAAAAAATTCTTTATTTATTTATCAAGTTCCAAACTCGATGAAGTATTTGGCACAATTACAGTATACAAAATAAGAAGAAGTTATAAATCGTTGTCGCGAGAACCCGAAGGGAGAGATGGAACTACATCTTCACCAGTAGATAGAGGCGGATCACTACTAGTTCAGGACCTTCGTCTTCTTCAATCTTCTCTTTGGTTCCCGATTACTCAGAACCAATAGTCGAGGATTCAGTCACAGCGGGCTGAAAAAAAAGATTTTAGCGAGCAGATAACTCCAGTTCTCCGACCTGGGCAATACAATCGTATATGTTGAGGATTCCCACTTTGGCCTCCTCCAACGTCATCCTCTTCATATGATATATGTCATATTCATTCTCAAAGATGAGGGAATGCTCTTGTTCTATGAGTTTGGCGTGAAGGTTATCGATTTCAGCCTAGAGCTCTTTCCTTTTAAACATTAGGGCACGGATACGAGCCCCGAGCTCAACATATGTAGTCCAGTGAAGTCAGTTTTGGTCCATGTACCTGTTAAGCCTAACTTCTATTCGGGCCCTTTTATCCTCGGTAGCATTGGCCTCCTTGGTTTTGGAGCTTAAGTCTGCCTTCAAATTATTGATTTGCTCCTTAAAGGCAGACTCACGCTCAGCAGCAACAAGCGTGACTTCATGGAGCTCGACCCACTTAGTTGAGAAGCTTCACGGTTGTGGGCCATTTTATCTTGCTCACTCCACTGCAACTGAGCCTCAATCTCGTTCATCTATGTGACCTTTGCTTCCAGTATCGAGATGCGCGTGACTAGCTAGTTCCTTTCAGCTAAAAGTTGATCCCTCTCTAAAGCAAAAGTCCTTGTTTATCGAGGAACAACCTCTACAAACCTTCAGAAGCATGAAGGTTGGCCTAAAAAGAGAAGGTTGAAATTAGGGTTTTCATTACTTGTAAGCGGAAAAGAAAATACGAGGAAACTAGTACGATACATACGCCGCACTATGCATAGAATTGTTTATCAGACACTCCCCTGAAAGGGAGTGCATTTTCTTCCAATCCTTCGCTGAAGCCATCAACTTCATATAATTGACGAGCTCCACGGCCTCGAGAGGACATGAAAATCCTGTGAAATTGAAAGGGTGATGCTTTGCCTCCTTTAAGGTTCTTGAGAAGGTATAGCATAGCTGCTTCCAAGGTTCCCATGGTTGTGAGACCGAGGAGGAGAAGCTTCATTCTCTTGATAAGCAGATGGCAACTGGAGAAGATGCAGTTGTTGCTGGTAGAGAATGAGCGGCTGTAGTCGATGTGCATGACTCCATCGCTGTGGAAGGTGAAGAAGAGGTGGTAGATGAAGAAGTGTTGATTGTTATTTTCTCAGTGGTCAGAGTTAGAAGAGGCCTAGGGTCTGAACTCCTTGGACCGGAGGTAGAAATGGGTGCCGAGAAGCGAGAATTAGCATTCACGACCAAGCCCATCTCACCCCAAAGGGCCTCAACATCATCAGGTTTTGAAGCTTTACCGACTGAGCATCGGGTTGAGCTAATGAAGATCTTTCTACTTTGAGTGAAAACCTCTTCATCACCGTCTTCCCCCTCATCAACGAGGACCACTATGGCCGGCTCGGATGGAGTTCTCTTTGCCCTCTTCTCTTGAGTCCCATCCGGGGAGGAGCATCTTTTTTTTTTGGTTTCTTGCACTTGGGCTAGGGACTCTTAGAACAGACACCCTCACTAGAAGCAGATCTGTGAGCTTTGCTTCGGGCAAGGCACTTTGCCGCACCTTCCTGTCCTCTTACGGGTGAACTAAGGCGTCAACCTCAAGGGAGGTGACAGAGCCCCTCGGAAGTCATGTATTACGAAATATTAAATAGAGTTATCAGGTTGTTCATGAAGATTTCTTATGTTCAAAAGAAAGAATGTTTTGACTTACCATGGTGCTAGGCCTTCCGCCCGTATTTGGGGGCCATCTCCTTCCATCAGCGGAATTCTGAAGTCGTGATTTTTAGAATTTTCGGAACCTACTAGTCCAAGCCTTAAAAAACAATCTATTCACGAAGGAAGGAAGTGAATGATCGAAAACTTAAACCGATTCCACAAATCAAGAAAATATGGAGTTGTGGCCATGATGATATCCGTGGTGTTGATACCTAATTATTTCCTCATATTTTTCATATATATATATATATATATATATATATATATATATATATATATATATATATATATATATATATATATATATGTGTGTGTGTATATATATATATAGTGCATATGCTTCATCATTTGATTTACAAACATGAACAAGTATTTTTTCATCATTTTCTATAATTTTTAAAGGCTTTAAATCAATTTATTTATCCATT
The DNA here is from genome assembly GCA_026770625.1 of Nicotiana glauca. NCBI lineage: Eukaryota > Viridiplantae > Streptophyta > Magnoliopsida > Solanales > Solanaceae > Nicotiana > Nicotiana glauca. Next base: position 47,172 of record MU683769.1, read on the forward strand.
TTTATGATATAAATATCCATTAATTGCTTTATAAATTATTCTTATGACGATTTTATCATTTACACTCATATTAGGTTTTAAATGTTTTAGTGCAATTACATTTGCATTTTTTAAGGCTAAATTGCACATTTTGCAATAATTCCATACATGCTTATAATTATTTTATTTCTGCAAAAAATAATATTTTATATTTTTATAATGTTAAATAATTATTTTTATTTATTTTTATGCACAGATAATAATTTTATTATTTATCTATTATTTTTACAAATTATTTATTGGTTAAATTTGGTTATTTAAAATTTGACCCAATTTTTTCAATTGATTTCGGATCTAAAATTACTCAAACCAACCCAATTTACCTGAGCCCAATGCCATGGACCAACTACCCTTACCCATATAATAACCGAATCAAGTCCGCTTAAATCCCAGTTATTGATTATTTTTTTATCAACGGCTCACAAACAACTACCACTCTTCCTTATATCTCCGCACCCCAAACCCTATCCCTCATTTCCCTAATCCTGCCGCCCTGTTTTCCTCTCTGATAGCCCCTAATTCTGCCGCCTCACTTAAATCTCCCCAAATCCCATTCCTAATGGTATTCTTTCTCCATTTACCTACCGTCTCGAGATATTTCTATTATTTGGTACTATGTTATGGAATAACTTAGGTACTTGCCTAAAGATGGAAAGTGCCCCATTTTGATTGCCTAAATATGGTAAGTACCCCATTTTGATTCTATCTCAATCAGTGTTTACCTCTTGAATCTGGACTACCTTAAGTCCAAATGTGTTATTTCGTACCTATTCTCTCACATCTCGATGGTTCATACTTAACCCTAATGGTTAGGATTTCAGATTCTCTTTGGATTTGAACCTAAGCTGGTTCAAACATTGATTTTTTAACATTATTTTTCCTCTATTCACCCTATTATGTGAGAATATGCCCATTTTTGTCGATTTCTTTTATTTACCCTAAATTAGGGTTTCAGATCTTTTAAATCGGACCAAATCTAGTTCAACTTTGTGTTTCTTTAAAATAATTTCCTGTCTATGTTCATTTTATGCAATATGTGATTCTTTGCATGTATTTTCTGCCGATTTTGTGTATTTTTACCTAAAATTAGGGTTTCAACTTCTTTCTTAACTGATTTAAGTGCTTTCCTTTTTTTTTGTCTGAATCAATTATTTTCCATGTTTATGTTTTAGTTTTTTCACTATTAAACCCCTCCCCACTCCCCTTTGAAAGGACCAGAAGTTCTGAGTTCAAAAATCTTTTCACTACTATATGAAAATCTGTGTGCTTCTACTCTCTCTTGAATAACTTCACTCTGTGTTCTGATATATGGTTGGCTGAAAGCCAATGTCAGAAATCTCTAAGTTCTTTCTTTTGTCTGGTGATATTCACTGCACTGTTAGACTCATTTATTCCATATTTCATCTTAACTGGTGAGTTATTAGACCCTCTGCCATTTCATTATCATTGTTCACTCAATGTGTTACTTCAACTAATTTATGCTAGCCTAATTTTATTACATTGTAGTTTGAAACCTGCTTGATTTTATGTTAAGTTTATTTATCAGTTCTACTTAGGTTCTATGTTAATTGACAAATTATCTTTCGAGGTTAATTTATGAACCTGCTTGTAAGTATACTCTTACACCTTTCCTGTGGACTAATTAACTATGCATAGTCTATTTCTGTTATAATGTGGCTTGTTTGACTTTGTTATTACCATGTTATGGCACTTCTAATAATTGTCTTAATCATTTTTAACCTGTCGTAATCTGTTGTTAATTAATGTGATTTCTTTCTATGACTTAGTCTGATCTAAACCCCCTGTTACTACTATGAGCCTGCTTATGAACTAGCCTTATTATCATGTGACTGATTTTTAATTCCTAAAACCTGATTAAGTATGCTTAGGTTGAAATATGTCTACTATTTGTATGTGTGATTTTGTCCCTAAGTGAATTCCCTATCTGAATTCTTATTCCTAGCCAGCTAAAAGGCAAGGCTGTTTAGGTTCTGTCCTTTGATCTCCCTAGTGTGAGCACGACTCAGGGTCCATGTGAGACCTTTGTGGACTCTAACACACTAGGATTTGGTCCCTATCCTTCCTTGAACCGTTTCTGATCAATTTCTCTAGTGTAAGAACTGCCCTGGGTTCTTGAAGTCCTTGGGAACTCTGACACACTAGAGATTTGGGGTTCTGTATGCTTATCCTTGAAACATTGGTGAATCACTCACCATTGGTCGTGTTGTATCGATGAACATGGGCTTCTGGAGTTATTATGATTTGAAGGCCTGACCTGTCCAGGTGTATTTGGGCCTGTTGTAGGCTTCCTATAGTTATACTTACTTTGTAATTTATTACACTAAATTCTGGTCTGCAATAATTATTTATAATAACAATTCTAGGGTGTTAGTGAAATTGGGAAGGGTTTCTTATTTTACATTTTTTGCGATAAAAGTTGGGTAGAAATCTTTCCTATAGGTCTAACAATGTGTTATTATGTGTAATGTATTAGAAATCCTGCCTATAGGTCCAACAGTGCGCTATTGCATGTACAGTTATCCTGTGTTAGAAATCATGCCTATAGGTATCCTATTATGTTCAGTCGTTATATGTTAGCAATCCTGCCTATAGGTTCAATACTTGGTTTAATTTTGTTAGAAACCATGCCTATAAGGAATCGAATAATCAATGTGTCTGCAAAACCTCATTCACACGTTGTTCTATTTAAAAATAATAGAAATTATGTCTATAGGATCTAAAATGGGAACAAAATCATAGAAAGCATGCCTATAGGTTTGAATCAACCTAATTATCATTCATGCCCATTTGTTAATGCGTTTCCAAACATTGTGCTATTACTCTCACTAGAAAACATACCTATAGGATTAAAACAAATAATTCAAGATATGTTTTTGTGACCTTCCACTGTTTATTATCGCGTAAAACACCTAGACATCATGCCTATAGGTTTAATCTCCTTATGTTTAAAATTAGTAGGCAAATCATACAGGTTTTGGAAAATATAATGGCTTTTGCGTATAATTGTCCGCCCATATATTACCAGATTCATATAGAGATCCTGCATATATGTTTCTATAATCTTAACTATTTAAAATCAGCAAGTGTCTTTGTTAATCTGACTTGCATGCATTTGTTGTCTAATTGCAGAGGCCAACTTAATCCCTTACTTGCTTATAAATAAAAATCCGAATTATTTTGTCTGTCACTTAGTATTTTTTTCTTTTTTGAGCAACCTAAGTTAAGGTCTAGAACCACCCTGAAATGAAGGTCCAAATACCTCCTAGACCATAGGCATGAGACAGGTAGTGCACGCATAGGACACGACGTAGAATTAACTAGTGCGCTTTAGGTAAACAAATTAAAGATAGTAATTGGGTAGCAGAAGATGATAGTCTGTGCTCGCTGAATAATGAGTAAAACCCCATCTCAGAGAAGTTACGAAGTTTTATTTATGTTGCACGGGGTGATCCTTCAGGCTAAAAAACTTAGGACCCCCCTTTCCTTGTCTTTAAATCGATTATTCATGTTTAGTAATTCCTTGTTTCTTAGCTTTGATCTCATAGACTAATCCATATAATTGAGTTCGACTGGGACCCACAGTTGTGGACCTCGAGGAGTGCCTAACACCTTCTCTTCGAGGTAATTTCGAGTCCTTACCCGATTTTTGGTGATGTAAACTGGTTAAATAGAGTTATTTGAAAATAGGTTCCCTAATGCACCTTAATTCGTTAGGTGGCGACTCTCTTTTAAAACCCTTTCTTAAAAGAGTTGTCAATGTCGAAACCTTATTTTGCGAGAAAAAGTGGTGCGGCACCTGGTAGCAATAATGATCAATCGTTCCGCACATCCACGATTGTTGTCACCACCTATGCTGGTGAGGCGAGCATGGTGACCTTGATTGATAAAATTTTATTACTTCCCCACGGAAAATTTTAGTAGAGTAAAGGTTCATTATGTGTGCAAGGGTTAGGGTTCGCCCGGTCTCCAAGCACAGTTGGCGAAGGCAAAACTCCAAAATTATTAGGTCGAGCCCTTCAATCGACCTCAGGGTAAATGGACCCATGGTAAAGGGATACGTATAGACATACATAAGCCCCTCCTTGGAGAAGGTAACCCTCTCAATCATATCTGGAGAAAGGAATTCAAGATTGGGAAAGTTCCCGTCCTCCGTCACAACTAGGATGCTAGAAGGGAGAATATAGGAGAGATATCTACTAACCGGCCAAGACCGTGAAGACATAAAAGGAGCCTTCTCTTGAAAATCGTTCCCAATTCTGAGATGATGTGGTATGATAGTGGTAATAGTGGGGAGGATCATAATCGACTTTAACCTCCTTCCCCTTATTTTCTTTGGGCCTCCACTGATGAGAAGACCAGTGTTTCCAAAGATGGCAATGAAAGAAGCCATAGAAACAAAGGTAAGTGAAACTTTTGCTGAGAAAGTTGAAGAAGATGGAAAATTTCTTAGCAAATGCAGGGAAGAAGAAAGTCTTATGAAAATCTTAAAAGTAAAGAAGTGAAAATAACGAGTATAGGGGAAGTTATAGACGGCAAAAATCATGGTCATGATTACCTAAAAAATCAACGAAAATATTTGCTAAACTGTGGGGCAACACGTGTTCAGGGTATTAAATGCGAGAAGATGTGTGTCTTTTCAAGTGCAGGAGATTGTTCAGGAACTTTCCCATCAAGAAAGGAATCTTCACCAACTTTTCGAGAACACTAAGATATGTCACCAGAAAGTAGGGGACTATCTGTCTGGGGTAAAATTGGTTTATAATAGATGGTCAAATGCTAACATGATAAGTGGACCAAATATAGGCAAAAGGCAAGTTAGAAAACAATAATTACCGGATACAACAAACGTAATCAACATCGGGTAAATTCTGAAGAGAGCATAGTCAGCGGAAGAAGATCAAGGGTGCCATCGGATAGAATTCAATGTGAGAATATTCATTAAAATTAAATGAGCAACCTTTGTAGAGAATATTTTCTTTTTTGGTCTGTCGTTACATGTTCATCAATGACTCTTTTTTAATATTAAAAAGGAGCTTGATCCTAGAATTTTATTTCCCTAAGTAAAGCTAAAAATAACAAGCTCAATAGCCATTGTAAAGGCACGAGACTTTATACATACAAAACATTTATTTTGCTACTTTTGATATCAATTTAACAACGTTATTTGCACTTTATCATTACTTTGACTTTTGCTATGTGTGACACTGCATTTAGAGCCAGGCTTGTCATCTTTTACAATTTTGCTAATTTTAATATTAATCTTATCTCTTTATTATTTTTTGGATCAAATCAATTCGCTTGTCTATTAACCACGTAACAAATTTAACTATACCGTTTTACGGAAACATCTTCCGAGACGTTCAAGTTACCATATATGTATTCTAGTTCTACCAATTAACCTCCCCTCCTCAGCTAATATTGGGGGTTTACACGTCTTTTAAGGATGAGACGTGGAAAGTTCTCGCCGATCTTCAAAAAAACCTAGGTTAGGAGATATTGTTAAGTTACCTTGCAAATTGATAATTTTTTCGAGGTTCATGTGTCGTGGCCTGTATGTATGTGCCTTACCGGAATGCTGATAATGTTAACCACATTCTTAACGTCTTGGCTAGGAACTAGATGGTCTCTATGGCTCATATATATATATATATATATATATATATATATATATATATATATATATATAGTTTTTTCGGCAGTTGATGATTTAGACACTTTGACCTTTAGTCAAGAGTTATTTTGAACTTGTGCCTTCTAGCATTGCTTCATATATTGCACGAAATGTTGGAGTTTCATTTCCTTACTTGATTATGAGCAAGTTTTTTGTTGCTTTGATTCTCTTTCGAAAGAAAAAAGAAATTAACCTCCCCTCCTTGCACAATCTAATGTAAAATTAGCAGAGGTTCAATATATGCTATTATACTTTAATAAATGACTTATCTATGCCATTCATAAAAATCTAGACATATTCATACCACTAATGTTATACTTTTGGCTCATATATGTCATTATTAACTATCGGAACGCTACTACTACCAGATTTTGCCATGTGGCATCATCTACACCATTCATCACATAGTAGTCTCCTCCCTCTCACCTCCCTCTCAGTTCCAACAAAATGAGTACTTTATTTTCATGATGTAGAAAAAATATTTTCTTTCATTTCAACAAAATGATACTTTATTTCATGATGTAGAAAAAGTATTTTGTTCTAACAAAATGAGTGCTTTCTTTTCCCGATGTAGAAAAGTACTTTCTTTCATTTCAAGAAATGAATACTTTCTTTTCATGATGTTTAAAAAAAATATTTTCTATAATTTTAACAAATTAAGTAATTTATTTATTTTAAATAGAAAAAGTATTTTTTCCAACAAAATAAGTACTTTCTTTTATGATGTAAAAATAATAATTTTTTTATTTCAACAAAATGAATACTTTATAAGAAAAATATTTTTTTTTCATTTCAACAAACTCAATATATTTTTCATCCTATAGAAAAAATATTTTCTTTTTCATTCAACAAAATTAGTAATTTCTTTTCATGTTATAGAAATGATACTTTTTCAACAAAAAAAAAGTATTTTTTTTTTAATTATCGAGATTGAATTTCAACGTTGTTCTTGTACGTAAAGGTAACGTAACACATTAATTCTTTTGGATTTGTGTGAATTTTATAAAGAATAATTACATTCTTGAAAAGAATAGAGTCCTAGACGAGGGGGGAGGGGAAAGGGAAGGAGTACAGGAGACATGATGATTTTGGGGAAGGTGGGTAGAGGAGAGTAGCATAAAAAATATTTTTCTAAAATTATTTTATACTCAATAACCAAACATTACAAAATATTTTTTGGAAAAAGTTTTTCACTCTCCAACCAAACAAGAGAAAGTATGCGATCAAATCACTCATTTTCCATGAAAAATATTTTGCTTTATACTGTATACGATAAAAATCATATGCCTTCGATCTATAGGTTCGAGGGGTCGCTTTAAGACCGAGTTTAGGCAAGGTCGAGTTCGAGTCTGATGGACTAGACTCGAGTTCAAAGATAGGATGCAATGCCCGAGGAACGAAGCACGATGAATACCAAAGCCGAGTATACTCGACCCCGAAATTATGCCGTTATGGAACTCTAACAGAATGAGCGAGGTTCCTGCCACGTACCGGGGTTGATGGCGCAAATTCCGAAATATAATTGTACGATTCCATATTAGGTGATTAGACAGCTATCCCAATAAGATTCCTTACTGTAAATGAAAATGTACCATTAATTAGGGTTCCCATATTATATAAACGGGACCACAATCGTTTGTAAATATTAGCTAATCATTGGCAAAGAATATACTATCTTATTTTTCTGGCTCATAGTTCATCACACTTGACTCTTCGCTTTAGTGTTCTTACTTTATTATTCTTGATTCATCTCGAGGTCACTAAGCTCGAGGCCGATACTGTGTGGTAACACCGGTTTGATTCATTCATTTCTTTCATTTATGCTTTATACTTCTTGATTACTAATTGGTATTGAACTAAGTCATATATCTTTAAAACCAAAAATCTAATTTAATTGTTATTCGCATTTTCAAGGTAAAACGTTTGGCACCCACCGTGGGGCTAAAGATAATAATGATTATTTCATTACTGATTCTCATTACACATATTATTTTTACATTTTTTCTTGTCAAGATTTTCTGATTCTCAGGATTAAACATGTCAAACTCGCAAAATACACATGTTCACGACAACGAAGGTCTTGGATTTCATGGGGAAAACAATAATGTAGGGGTCGGCGTACCACCAATAAACCTTGGGGAAGTTCCAAATGTGGAACCAAGTGATGTTAGTTCGCACATTGCTTTAAATACAGATTTAGGTGCAAATCTCATAGGAAGTGTACGCAGAGAAGCCCTATCTAGGGGCGAAGGAACACCGGGTATAGGAGATGGGCGAGTCAGCCTCCGAGTGATATTCGAGATGTTGCAAGCTCAGTAGATCACCATCGCTCAACTTCAGAGTCAGAATAAAACTCCGAGCATAGCCGAAACAGAAAACACTCGACGAGTTGAACCAGCGCCAGAGAGGTCGAACGAAAATGGTTCGGGGACTGATCCCACCATTATGAAAATGCTCGAAGAAGTTACCAAGAGGATTGAGTTCGGGGAAAAGAAGATTGAAGACAATAAAAAAAGGTGGAAACTTATAACTCCCATGTTGACCAGATACCGGGGGAACCTCTAGTCTCGAAGGGTTTAGATGCCAAAAAGTTCATATAAAAACCATTCCCTCAGAGCCCGGCTCTGATGCCTATTTCTAATAAGTTTTGTATACCCAAATATGACGGGACAACGAACCCTAACGAGCATATTATTTCATGCACTTGTGGGATTAAAGGAAATGACATGGATGACGATGAACTCAAATCAGAATTGTTCAAAACGTTTAGGAAAACATTGTCGAAAGGTGCTATGACTTGGTATCATAACTGGCCTCCTAACTCTATTGATTCGTTTGCTATGTTAGCAGACGCCTTCATGAAAGCACATGCCGGGGCCATAAAGGTGGCGACGAGGAAGTCAGACATCTTCAAGATAAAAAAAAATGAATGACAAGATATTGATGGAGTTCGTGTCTAGGTTTCAGATGGAGTGAATGGAACTACCACCGGTTTTGGATGATTGAGCAGTACAAGCTTTTATGCACGGTTTTACTGAGAGAAATTTGACCGCGTATCGATAATTAAAGTAGAATTTGATCGAGTACCTAGTTGTGACATGGTCGGAAATACCTAACCATTACCAATCGAATATCAGGGTCAAGAACAACCAGTTAGGAGCCCCCTAGAGTTCAGTTCATCCTATTAGATTGGCAACCAAACCCCCGAGGGATACAGACAAGGAATCAAGATCGAACAAGGGACGGTATCAGCCATATGTTGATATGAGAAATAGCGGTTCAATTTGTAACACTGCTCGAAATGATCAGAGAAATGATCGAGGTCAAAGCTCTCGAGGGCTCATGAGTAAGAGAGGGTTCGATAAGCATACCAACCCCCCGGAGGCACCTCGATTGTGAGAGTATCATTTTTGTGTAGACGCATCAGGGATTGTGTCAGCTATTGGAAGAATCAAAGATACCAGATGGCTGAGGCCTATACAGACCGATCCTTCCCAGAGGAATCCAAACTTGATGTGTAAGTATCATGGAACACGAATCGAAGATTGCAGGCGGCTAAGGGAGGAGGTAGCTCGGTTGTTCAGCGAGGGCCACCTTCGAGAATTTCTCAATGATCGAGCTAAAAACCACTTCAGGGAGAAAGATGCAAGAAAAAATGAGCAGCGAGAACCACAACATGTAATCCACATGATCGTTGGCGGTGCTGATGTCCCACAAGGACATGTGTTTAAACGCACCGAAGTATCGATCACCGGAGAAATACGGGCTTGGAGCTATATTCTCGAGGACACCTTATCATTTTATGACGAGGAAGCGGAAGGAATATCTCAGTCGCACTATGACGCCCTGGTAATTTCTATCCTTGTAAATAAAATTCAAGTTAAACGTGTTCTAGTGGATCTAGGTAGATCAATGAACATAATCAGATTGAGGTTCGTAGAAAAACTCGGCCTATAGGATCAGATTGTACTTGCATCCCGGCAGGACTTAAATGGCTTTAACATGCAAGCAAAAACACAAAAGCGGAGATAATCCTGCCAGTCAACGTAGCCGGGATCATATAAGATACAAAGTTCCATGTCATCGAAGGCGACATGAGGTATAATGCACTCCTCGAGAGACAATAGATACACAACATGAGGGCGGTACCTTCAACTCTTCATTAGATGATGAAGTTGCCAACAGAGGATGGTGTGAAAATGGTCTACGGAGAGCAACATGCTGCAAAGGAAATGTTTGTAGTCGATGAAGTAATGACGATACCAGAGCCTTCAACCTCGGAGAAATCGAGCATCAAAGGTAAGCAGGCAGCTAAATAGCAATCACCGCCCCAGCCTCGATGGAATTGGCAGGTTATCAAAAACGAAGAAGAGGATTTCCTTACTTCTCGAACCTTCATTGTTCCCGAAGAGTCTGATGCAACCAAATCAACTGTCGAGTAACTGGAACTAGTCATACTGATCGAATGCATGCCCAAGAGAAAGGTATACCTAGGAATGAGATTAACCCCCGAACTTAGGAAAAAACTCATTCAATTTCTTATTGATAATATGGATTGCTTTCCTGGTCCCATTTAGATATGACAGGCATTCCACTGGAAATAACAACACATCAGTTAAGCCTTGACCCCAGGTTCAAACCGGTAAACCAAAAAAGGAGGCTCAATCCGAGGTGCAAAATGCATTCATAAAAGACTATGTAACCAAACTCCTTAAAAAAAGGGTCTATTCGGGAGGTAAAATACCCCTAATGGTTAGCCAACGTAGTTGTAGTTCCTAACAGAAGAAATAAACTTAGAATGTGCGTAGATTACAAGGATTTAAGCAAAGTATATCCGAAAGATTGTTTCCTACTGCCCAATATCGATCGTATGATCAATTCCACGGTCGGCCATGAGATCCTAACTTTTCTCGATGCCTACTCCGGGTACAATCAAATTCAGATAGACCATGAGGACTAGGAAAACACTTCATTTATCACTAAATTTGGAACTTATTGTTACAGCGTAATGCCTTTTGGGCTAAAAATGCAAGAGCTAAATACCAATGCATAGTTAGCAAAATGTTCAAAGAACAGATAGGTGAAACAGTGTAAGTTTACATTGATGATATGTTGGTTAAGTCCCTACACGCAGAGGACCATTTAACTCATTTGCAGGAAACATTCAAAATTTTGAAAAAGTACAACATAAAGCTTAACCCGGAGAAATGTACCTTTGGAGTCGGCTCGGGTAAGTTCCTCGATTTCATGGTCTCAAATTGGGGTATCGAAATTAATCCCAACAAGATCAAGGCCATCAAGGAAATCATAGTCGTGTATAGTGTGAAGGTAGTGCATGACTGGATGAATAACTACTTTGGGTCAATTTATTTCGAGGTCATCAGATCGAAGTCACCGGTTTTTTTTATTCCTCAAAAAGAAGAATGATTTCACATGGATCCCGAAAAGCCAGCAAGCCTTGGGAAAATTGAAGCGATACTTATCGAGCCCGCCTTTTCTTCACACCCCGAAGGTAGACAAAAAACTTTACCTACACTTGGCAGCATCCGAGATAGTGGTAAGTAGGGTACTAGTTCAAGAAGTGCAAGGTATGCAATTTTCTAATTATTATGTAAGCCGAACTCTAGGAGATGCTAAAACTAGATACCCTCACTTAGAAAAAGTAGCACTTGCATTGATAAGTGCATCTAAAAAGCTAAAACCATATTTTCAATGTTATCCCATATGCATATTAACAACTTACCCCCTTCGAAACGTTTTGCATAATCCCGAACTATCGGGCCGGTAGGCTAAATGGGCCATCGAACTTAGCGGATACAATATCGAGTATCAACCCCGAACGGCCATCAAGTTGCAAATACTAGCTGACTTCATGGCCAATTTTACGCCGACCCTCATACCCGAAGTGGAGAAAGAACTCCTTCTAAGATCGGGTACTTCATCGGGGGCATAGATCATTTTCACGGACGGAGTCTTGAATGTGAAATGGTCCGGGCTTGGCATTGTCTTAAAGCCAACTACGGGTGCCACCACTAGACAATCTATCAAAACTTCTAGGTTGACTAATAATGAGGCCGAGTATAAGGCCATGATTACAGGTCTCGAGCTAGCTAAGAGCTTGGGAGCAAAATTCATTTTGTAGCCAAGTGCGATTCACTGTTGGTGGTAAACCAAGTAAAATAATAGTTTTGAGGTTCAAAAGGACGGAATGCAACGGTACTTTAATAAGCTATAAGTAACTCTGCACCACTTCAAGGAGTGGACTTTGCATTATTTTCCTCGAGAAAAGAATAGTGAGGTCGATGCACTTGCTAACCTAGGATCTACGATTGAAGAAGATGATATCATCCCGCGGACTGTCGTCTAATTATCGAGGTCTGTGGTTGAAGAGGGTCATGCTGAGATAAATTCTACAAGCCTGACTTAGGATTGGAGGAATAAGTACATCGATTATTTAAAAAATTGAAACTCCCATAACGCTACAAAGAATCAAGAGACCTACGAACCGAGGCTGCTAGATTCGCATTAGATGAAGATAGGACATTGTATAGGAGAAAATTTAATGGACCATTAGCGGTTAGGGCCAGAGGACACCGATTATGTTCTATGAGAAATCCACGAAGGTACTTGTGGGAATCACTCTGGCGCCAAGTCATTAATTTGCAAAATTATCGGAGCAGGGTATTACAGCGACAACATGTAGAAAGATACTAAGGAGTTTGGAAAAAAATGTGATAAGTGCCAGCGGTTTGCAGCAATGATTCATCAGCCCCGGGAACAACTCCACTCGGTCCTATCCCAATGGTCTTTTATGGAATGGGGAATATACATAGTCGGCCCTGTACCAACGGCCCCAGGTAAAGCCAAATTTATTTTGCTTATGACTTATTATTTTTCTAAATGGGTGAAAGCACAGGCCTTCGAGAAGGTCAGAGAAAAAGATGTTATTGACTTCATCTGGGACCACATCATATACCGGTTCGGGATACCTGCCGAGATTGTATGTGACAATGGAAAATAATTCATCGGTAGCAAGGTGACGGAGTTCCTCGAATAACATAAAATAAAAAGGATCTTATCGACACCATACCATCCAACTAGAAATGGGCAGGCCGAGTCAACAAACAAAACTATCATTCAAAGCCTGAAGAAAAGGTTGGACGATGCAAAGGGAAAATGGAGAGAAGTTCTACTCGAGGTCCTTTGGGCATATCGAACAATATCGAAGTCTAGCATGGACTACTCCATTTTCTTTAGTATATGGCTCCGAGGACCTTATCCCTGTCGAGGTCGGATAACTCAGCGCTAGTTTTTGACACATATCGGAGAATTCAAATCACGAGGCTATGAATACTACCCTCGATCTATTAGATGAAAAATGAGAGGCAACACTTGTTCGGATGGAGGCACAGAAATAAAGAATTGAGAGATACTACAATAGAAGGACCAATCTTCGACACTTTGGAATCGGGGACATAGTTCTACGAAAAGTCACCCTCATACTCGAGACCCGAATGAAAGGAAACTAGGCCCGAAATGGGAAGGACTATATCGAGTCCTTGGAATTGTCGGTAAAGGATCTTACAAACTTAACACAATGGAAGGCAAACAACTACCAAACAATTGGAACGTATCACTACTCAGTCGATACTATTGCTAAGGTATGATTTTCTCTTTTCGTCCATTTGAATTTGAAACTAACCCATTGTAGGTATTCGATTGAAGCTATCGAAGGCACCTTTTTACACCAAAACCTTAGGTTTTAAAGCATGTGTTGCACTGTTTTTCCCTTAGATTATATTTTGTCCCAAATGGGTTTTACCAGCGAGGTTTTTAATGAGGCAACAACTATATTCTACCTAAGGAGAACTCAACAGTATCCAAGGCTTCTTTTCAATAAACATCGAATACTGGGGGGCATTACCCTTGGAGGTCATATTTTTGAGAAAAATACTTCACGCCTAAGAGGTCCTCGATAGGAGAACTTTGTAATGGGCAAAACAGTCAGACGATCCGTGTCCATATAGAATAGTTGAGCCGCGACGGCAGAACATGTACACATGTATCAATTATTCAAAGAAGATTCCTTCTTTATGAAAATACATTGTATCTCAAAGAAGTCTACTTTTATACGAGCTCTGCACTTACATTATATGAGAAATGGCCCAAGGGACAGAAAGCAAATACACCTTGAATATTCGGGGACTGTCATTAACAGTCAACACATCCGAGTCATAAAATATTTGAGCTCATAAGACCTTAAAGAGGCATCCCCTCTATATAAAGGCCAAGGCCATCATACTCGGGGACTAATCTTTCGAACAAGTGTTGACATGTGATTTTTGACCCTCTCCAAAATTTTACCCATTTTTAGCAGGTAAATATTTAATTTAGGCCAAAT
>MU683771.1:0-17020 GCA_026770625.1 Nicotiana glauca
GAAACCCAAATTTTTACTTAAATACTTGAACTGAATTTTCTTTCATATTTGCTTTATCCTACTTGCTATTATAGCCTGTGCTAGTGTAGAAGATCATGTCTAATTGATCCAAATTGCCTTAACTGTGATTACGTGGAGCATGTTAGGCTAGTATTATTTCTTGCCTTGTATTGTTGTACTTCAATTTCTGAATATTTCTCTGATTTTGGGTGCTCATTTACATTGGGACTACGGATGTGGGATTCCGGGAGCTCCCCCCTTGTTTGTTTACTTTGGGACTACGGGTTCGATTCCCGAGAGACCCCCCTGCACTTTTATTTTGGGACTAGGGGACGGTATCCCGGGAGATCCCCCTGTACTTTTATTTTGGGACTATGGGACGGTATCCCGAGAGATCCCCCTGCACTTCTATTTTGGGACTACGGGACGGTATCCCGGGTGATCCCCTGCACACTGGTGATTGGACTATGGGACGGTATCCCGGGATATCCTTTGATATTGATATGAGAGTTGGACGACGGGACGGTATCCCGAGAGATCCATTGGACATTTGAGGAAAGGGCTACATGACGGTATCCTGGGAGACCCTCGTTGACATTCTTGTTGCAATTTAGCTGTGTTTACTCTGCGTTTCTGTTCTGTCCTTGTAGTATTATTATTTCTTAATCTGCTTTATTACACTGCTGCATTCATTAGTTTCGTCAGATTTCTACACTGTTAATATTTTTGCTACTGTATTATTTCTGCCTCAGTAGGGCCCTGACCTTTCCTCGTCACTACCCAACCGAGGTTAGGCTTGGCACTTACTGAGTACCGATGTGGTGTACTCACGCCTCTTCTACGCATGTTTTTCATGTGCAGATCCAGGTACCTCTACGCAGGCGCATTATCAGTAGCTGTAGGGAGCATTTCGGAGAATTGAGGTATATCTACCGCGTCCGCAGACCGGAGAGTCTCCCTCTCACTCTACCCTTTAGTTAGCTAGATGCTATTATGTTCTTCCTTGTTATAGACTTTCCGGATGATTAGAGCAGTGTTATGTATTACTCTTAGCCTGTACTGTCCGTGGGTTTCCGGGTCTTTGGGATGGTTTCAGAATTTAAAGTATTAAAGTGTATGTGCCAGGCGGCAACTGTATACATTAATCATGTTATTTAGCTTTTGATTACAAATTTCGTAAATGTTGTTACTTCCGCAATGTGTTAGGCTTACCTAGTCGTGAAGACTGGGTGCCGTCATGCCGTGTTCACAATTGGTAAACTAGGGTAGTGACAACATATTTCCAAGTGGTTTCTTGCATGAAGCCTTAAAGCCAAGTGTGGAATGACTTGGGAAAATGGCTATGCAAATCTACCATATGTCTTTATGCATGGAAGACAAGATACACTTGTTAATATTGGAGCCAAATATCTTCATGCATGGAAGACAAGATACACTTGTCAATATTGGAGCCAAGTGGACTAACATAATGGGACAAGTGTCAGAAGTCTCTCTACACTTGTCATACATGCAACCTCCTTAATTTCCTATAAATGAATTAGCCATCATAATCACTCAATTCTTAACCAAGAATACATCTAGCTAATCATTCCTTTTTTGCTAGTCTTCTTTGTGAATTATCCAATACATAAAATACCTTCATCTTCTTTTCTTCCTAGGCAACTGTTTTGTGCAAATTCTAAACTTCCAGTCACGAGTGCACGTGTTTGGAGGTGCTGTGGAACCTTAACGATTTGCACCCAGTCGGGCTGAAATCGCTTTCAAGACAGTGACTTGCCACGATATAATATTTTTAATAAGTTGTTCTTCTTTCGGTTTTGTTCTTAGTGAATATTATCTACTCATTTTTTCTATACTTACTACGTATGAAAGTGCATAATTTTCTGCTAACATGCCACGTCACTGGCTAATGTGTCTCAATCCGGGAAAGATAAGAACCGTGGGAGAATCCATAGATATACCGCCGTTGTTTGACTGCCATTGTTGTAGTGTATATATCTTCAAATCACTTTCTCCTGAAATATTTAACTCCCATAATGTGCCTTTCGTTATCTGTTACAACTTTTCCTTACCGACACAACGTTTCATTTGCTTCTTTTATTACACCAATAAATAACTGATCGTAAAAAATGGCAACTTTTAGACTTTTTCTTAAATAAAGTAAATGTAAAAATAAAGAAAATAGCAAAAAATTGTGAAAAAAGATATAGGCAATTCATGGGCAATGAGGCATGCCACATCACCGGGGTAATGCCTCTCTCTATATATATATTTAACGATCGTATAAGAAAGCGACACGTGGAACCGAAGGTAGAAGATAGCTAAACTCGAAGACAATGATCTCGTTTGTCACCAGAGAGAATGATACTCATAACGACAAAATTAATGCCACCATCTGGTAGCATTCAATGAAAAATATTCTACAGCTTTGAGTGCATGATCCATTATAGAAAATATGGCATTCATTGCCCACTGTTACGTATCCTTCAAAGACCATCATAATTGTCATTAAAGAGGAGCTTAATCCTAGGACCTTGTTTCCTAGGTGCAACTATAAATAGTGAGCTCTATCATCGTTGTAGTGGAGACAAATTTTCTGACAAGCATACACTATATTCTATCAAAAGTTCAATAACACTTTGCTTTCTTGCTTATGTTTATTATTCTTATTGCTCACGGTAGCTCTGGGCCCAGAACCAAGATATCTGCTGTTTATTCCAACATTAAGGCTAATCTAATATTTCTGTTTAATTCATCTATTATTTTTGTATCAAATTAATTCACTAGTCTATAAACCACATATAAATTTGATTACACCATTTTACAGGTAAACTGTTTGGTGCCCAACGTGGGGCATAGGCAGTCGTGTAATTGAATTGATCCATGCGTTTGTTACTAACTTGTTTGATTCTCTGTTCTTAGCAAAAAATATTAAAAATAACAGATAATGGTGTTAACAACACACACAACATTGAGGCCCAAGGAAATCAGCCTCAATCCGAGGATTCAATCAGTGATACCCACAACAAGGGAAACAAGGCCATGCCAGTCCACGACGACTGATATCCGCGACATGTTTGGGAGGCAACCCATGATGATATTGAAGAAGAGCTCGTAGTCAAAGCGGTCAGCGACTTGCAATACCAACATGAGGCCATTATAGGCCCCCTCATACGACAGAATAAGGTCATGATGGAACTGAAGCAAGCGTTGTCGGGCACTTCTAACAACGCGAGTGGGCAAGGCCAGGTTCTCCCTGGTGTTCCAGCAAATCAAATGACGCAGAGGGTCGACAACAACACCTCGGGGGAGGGGGGAAGGTCCGCTCCAACGGGACAAGGAGGAACGAATCCGGCCATAAGGCCATCTCCAACCTTACCCCCATTCCCCATAATTGGGGTAATTTTTGGGGTAATTTAGCTCCAACCCTCTCCTATTTTTGTCCCTAAAATTGGGGGGGGGGGGGGGGGNACTATTCATCACTTTTTTATTATTATTTTATTATTTAATCTTTAAATTTATATCTTTATATATACCTAATTATGTTTATATAATATCTTTATAATATTAATTTTACATCTTAATTTTGGTGTATAATTTTGATAAATTAATTTTCGTGCATTTATTATTTTTATGTAAAATTATAAGTTAATTTTATTATGAGTTATAATTGTACAAAAAATATATAATTATATCAAAATATGAATGGTGCAAATATAAAATATTAGATGTTGCTAAAATTGAAAGGTGCGAATATAAAATATTAGATGTCACTAAAATTGAAACGTGAAGATTGAAAATACATTAAATAAATTTGATCATTGTGTAATATATATTTAATTAATCTTGTATCGCAATGATTTTTTTAATTATTAGTTAATTTATAATAATTGCTTACAAATTATATTATTTAAAATATTATGAAATTCTTTAATGGAAATTATAAATTAATCAAAATAAAAGATGAAATTTGTTTAATGGAAATTAAAAAATAAAATTGAAATGAAAGATAATAATATAATATAGAAGAGAGAGAAGAATATAAAAAAGTTTGAAGAAAACATGGGAGAATGGTGGGAGTAAGTTGTCTCCCCATTTTGGGGGCCAAAAATGGGGTAAAGGTTGGAGATGCCCTAACAACAGAAATGATCCCTTTAAAGATGAACTCATGTGGTTTATGAGGGATGTAAACGCTCGAATGGATAAAATTCCGGGCGTACCACCAGTGCTGAAAGGACCAGACTTAAAGAAGTACACACAATCCATAAAAACCAAGCGCAACACCAGAACTAATCCTGAAGCAGTTTAAAATGGCAGACGTGCCGAAGTATGATTGTCACGACCCAAATCCTCCCTATGTGAGATGTCGTGACGGCACCTAGTCTCTACGAATAGGTAAGCCTAAAATTTGCAGAATAATTAAAATGAAAGCATAAATTTAACAAATAACTGCCACATATATTTAAATACCTGATATAAATATCGCTCGACATGTACAATAACCAACTCTCGAATATACACATAATTCCCAAAACACGGAACATGATAAGTCACAAGCTACAGAAGAAAGCTAGTATCTCTATACACCAGAGTCTAACAAAAAGGCACGAAAAGGTAAATAACGAAGGAGGGAATAGAGGGGGACTCCGAGGTCTGCGGACGTGGCACATATACCTTGAAGTATCCAAATCTCGCTGCTCACTGATGGCGTGGCTGATAAGAAGTATGTGGATCTGTACATAAACATGTGTAGAAGAGTAGCATGAGTACATCACAATGATACTCAGGAAGTGCCAAGCCTAACCTCGGTCGAGTAGTAACGATGTCAGGTTAGGGACCTACTGGTATGTATAAAAATAGTAAAGGCAAAAAAAATTACAGTGTAATAAAAAACTAGAATTTAACAAAAAGGAAATCACGATAATAACAGTACAACACACAGGGATAAACAGTAGAGGATCTCTCGAGATACCGTCTCGTAGTGCCAAAAGTAAATATGAAAGGAGATCTCCCAAGGTCGCGCCTCGTAGTCACAAAAGTAAATGTGCAGGGAGATCTCCCGAGGTACCGCCTCGTGGTCACAAAAGTAAATGTGCAGGGAGATCTCCCGAGGTACCTCCTCGTAGTCTCAAAAGTAAATGAGCAGGAGGATCTCCCGAGGTACCACCTCGTTGTCCCAAAATTAAACACACAACTCAGACCGATAAGTATAATAATTAACAACAAGAACTCGACAGTTAAGACCGATACCGATCAAGGAAAAATAGGAAACCAACTAGGCATGCTGCACAAAGTTCAAATAAGCAGTTAAAGCACATAGACATGCGATATTAGACTAAATAGGATAACTACACATACTGGTATAACTCAATTAAGATGAAAAGAAGTTACTACTCTGTAAAACTGAAATTTTACAACAAATAGCCCATGTACGCACTCGTTACCTCGCGCACACAACGTTCACATAACACAATAATACATAATCCTAAGGAGAGTTCCCCTACACATGGTTAGGCAAGCAACTTACCTGGAACCAAGCTCAATCAATCGGTAACAATGCCTTTTCCATGATTTTCCGACTCCAAATGGACCAAATGTAGCAAAAAGCAATTACATACCATAAATACAGCTATAAAAAACTAATCTAATTAATGAAATCAAGGCTTAAGCAAGAAATTAGAAAATCGGCCCAAAAAGTTGATCCGGCCCTACGTCATGAAATCGGGTAAAAGTCACAAAATATGAACATCCATTCATTCGAGAGTTCACTTGCATCAAAATTATCCAAATCCGATATTAAAATTCGAATCAAAACTTAAAAACTTAGTTGAAGAACTTCTCCCATTTTCCCCAATTTTTTCAACCAAATTCCTTAATTAAATGATGAAATTAACTATAGATTAGTGAAATATAACCATAAAGGAGGTAAGAATCGTTACCCAAAAGCTTTCTCTAATAATTCTTCAAATAATCGCCCAAATCTGAGATCTCAAAGTCCCAAAATGAAAATGACATCAAACCCTTGAAATCCCTCTTTCCTGCCCAGCGATCTTTGCACCTGCGGGCCTTTAGTCACACCTGCGATACTGCACTTGCGGAAAAACCCTTGCAGGTGTGGAAATGACTTAAGAGGGCCGAGTTCGCTCCTACAATGAGGGTCCGTATCTGCACATGCGCACTTGCGGAGAGTGGTCCACTTCCGTGAAGTCCTCACTCATTTCGCCTTCCGCTTCTACAATCCCTTATCTGCAGGAGCGGCTTCGCTTCTGTGCTACTTTTGTCCCACCTACGACCACTGGCTTTCCAGACCAGGGACACATCTAGGAGCTTCCTCCCGCATGTCACGACTCAAATCAATGGGCCGCAACGGGTACCCGATAACTTACTCAACCGAGTACCAATATAACGTATCTTTTCATGTCATACTATCATAGATAACTTAGTGGGAAGGTTGCCGTGAGATAAGTAGAATATAACATGTGATACCAACTTAAACATAAGACATACGGGCCTATAAGACAAAAATAGCCACTCGTACACTGAACATAGGCCGGCAAAGCCATACAATCTTTTACGTCCATGACATCTGTTTACTAGCCTTTAAGAATACATAATTTTCATAAAGGTCGAGACAGAGTCCTGCCGTACCAAACAAAACACGTCTAAATCATACTAACCAAACAAGCAACTCTGAAGTAAATAGAGCACACCAATATCTTTCGCTGAGCTGATAGCCTACTTGGAGGGCTCTCGACCTTTCTATCGTTTGCGGGCACATCATCCCCAGATAAAAGGGATGTCAGTACAAATAATATACCGAGTATGTAAGTAATGAAAATCAGTAAATAATAGACATGAGAGAAACATGGAGTAAAAAACTCGACATGTAAGTCTGAACAACTTTATGAATCTTTTAATATTTAAAATGTCATGGATATGCATATAAAAGTCATACCATGCATGGGTATATGCGTTCATAACATCATCAAGCCTCTAAGGGCATCCCATCATATCATCTCGGCCACTATGGGCAAATCATCAACGTATACCGGCTGATCAGGTGGTGGTGCGTATATAACGCTGTAATACTTTTCCATATCCCATATACATATATACGCATATATAACTCCATTTGGTCATCGGTCAATGTACATGAATGTAATGCATGAGAATTACGTCAATAAAATATCTTGGAATGTCATAAGACCATTATGCCTTTGAGTAATATCACAAAGTAAACTTTTTTTAACTTACGTATTTTTCTGAGACCCATGGACAGATGATAGAATAATATGATACATGGGGAATCAAGAACATAAGCTTCTCTAGTATTTCTATGAATATAGTCATGTAGGAAAATTGTGCATTTGCTCGTTTCGTTTGTGTCGTATAGATCATGCCGAAAGAAAGAAGGTATAGCCTTACATACCTAAGCCGATTCTCTTGACAATTCCTTTAACCCATTAATTGCGATAACATGTAACGACAGATTGAAATAGGAAAAATTCGCATGATATTCTTGAAAAAAAATTGTACCGTGCTTTCTTAGAATTGCATTTCACGCATAATCAGACCTTGTATGAACTTTGCTGAAGCTCATTTGTCACTTAGTAAATATGACCGTCTTCATCTTGACATCTTAAAGGAGCCTTTTGTTGTGTTGATTACCCAACATTGCTGGTCTTATTAAAGTTACCATATATTTTATGGAAAGTGAAGGTCAAGAATCTATTTTGTGGATTGCACATAATTGGAATTGCTACTATTTCTGGCTTATCTATCCCAGGATAAGGTAGCTATTATTTCATTTTAATGCTAGAAACTTGTGTTATCTAGTTAATCCCTTGATAAATTAAACCGCTCACATTTCTTGTTTTAGTGTCATGCCAAAAAAATGCTACGTTGATATCAAGTTGCAGTGTCTAGTGTCAACGTATTCAAGTGGCAAATATCTTATGCCTTATGACTCATCATGCAAATTTGTGCCACTTGGATTGGCTTAATGCCATGTGGCAGCCCAAAAAATATTCTTATCCACTTAATCAATTATAAATATAATTAAAAATTATCTTAAATTATTTAAAATACTACTCAATTTTAACACACCTTATACAGCTTACTATCATGGTGATGTGGTACCATATATGACACTAGTCCACTAAATACCGGGTATTATAGCTCGGACCGTATTTTATCCCAAATTATTGAACTTTTATGAAACTCATTTTCTTCGATTCACTTACCCTCTTACTTTCACGAATTTACTTATCACTTTTTTGAAATAGCATGATGCTTATAATCCTAAAATAAATCTCATTCCCAAACTTATGTCGAGTAACTTACGGTAAAGCTTTAACGTACGAAAATGTGGGGTGTAACATCGTTATCCCCTTTGGAACATTCTTCCTTGAATGTCTACTGGTGCACTTATCACTTTCATACCATGTGTCTTCAGAATACTTTATTACTCTCCCTGCCATCTAGGCAACTATTCTGTGAATAAATCCAAAGAACAAGGCATTCCCCCCCTTTAGGCCTCTTTCCCACGCATGACTTGTGATCGAATTCTTCTAATCTCGTAACTGTTGCTACCTCCTACCATGCCGCCTCTACGATACTGACCTTGTCAGTGCGCTTATGCGTCTCTTCTTTCCTTTTTCCTTTGATTTTTTAGCCATTACTAAAGTTCCTTGCTAGGTATTTTGTCGAACTTACGAATATTACTATATCTTATTTCATAAATCCGGTTATCTATCCGTATGACTTTACTGCATCTATGTAGGTCATATTATACCATAACTCTTACCTCGATTTCTCGTTACTGAGGTCTGCTACCAAATTTCAGGTTACTTTCATTGCTTATCCAATATGTATAAATCTATGTCCTTTAATGCTTCCATATTACTGTTCATCTTAAGAATGAAGGCCTAATCTCATCTCATACTTTATAACTTTTATCCATCCGTTGTTGATTCACCTCAACATTGATCTATAAACTACCCCCGATAACTTAATCTCTTATGTAACACCGTCTCTAGGCCTCGCGTCTCATCGGGGACATCTGGAGTAACTAGATTGATCCACCTAAGGGTGATACTATACTTCCATAACCATATCTCACATCATCCCAATGTGATTCACCTTGCGTGGGTATTTTAGTCCTGTCGAATTCATGAAATCCCTTTCTCATTACTTAATCGAAGGCGCAAACGTCGTCATTTATCTATCACGATTACACCCCCATTCTATTACCAGGGTAGCATTCCATCTCTTCTAAATGTTATTAGTCTTATACTCCTTTGAGTTTATTCAGGCTATAGTGAGCTTAGTAAAACTTAGAGAAACCGTCTACTCTTCTTGTTTTCATGGGCTTAATCCTGAGGACTTATCCATTTTCGTTACCTTCTTACTCGCCCGTTCTTATCCTTACTCTGTCTTCTAGAACCTGGCCGCTTCACCATACAACATCTTGCGACCTACACATATCTATTTATATATAGGCATTCTTTCAGCCCATGCAATGCGATAGGTGGTGATCTTTTAGCCCATGAGAGTGTAAATAAAGTAGCAATATTTCAGCCATGTAAGTAAAATGACAATCTTTCAGCCGATGTATGATTTAAATGAAGTGGCGATCTTTCAGCCAATGCAAGATGTAAATAAAGGTGGCGATCTTTTAGCTAATACAATGAGGTGGCGATCTTTCAGCCATGCAAGTGTAAATAAAGTGGCGATATTTCAGCCGATGCAAGATATAAATAAAGGTGGCGATCTTTAAGCTATGCAAAATGTAAGTAAAATGGCGATCTTTCAGTCGATGCAGGATTTAGATGAAATAGCGATTTTTCAGTGGATGCAAGATTTAAATAAAGGTGGCGATATTTCAGCCATGCAAAATGTAAGTAAAAGTGGCGATATTTCAGCCGATGAAGTGCGATTTTTAGCCGATACGGATGGAGACAGAGCTTAGTCTCGGAAGGCAGAATGGTAGCCTTATGCAATGCAAGAAATGCATATGGAGGTAGAGATTAATATCGGAAGGTAGAATGGTAGCCTTATGCAATTCAAGAAATGTAGATGGAGGTAGAGCTTAACCTCGGAAGGCAAAATGGTGGCCTTATGCAATGCCAGAAATGCAGATGGAGGTAGAGCTTAACCTCGAAGGCAGAATGGTAGCCTTATGCAATGCAAGAAATGCAGATGGAGATAGAGCTTAGTCTCGGAAGGCAGAATGGTAGCCTTATGCAATACAAGAAATGCAGATGGAGGTAGAGCTTAACCTCAGAAGGCAAAATGGTAGCCTTATGCAAAAGATGAAAGACGAATAGTGATAAAACTTTTTAGCTGATAGCTGGTAGCTGATTATGATATTGCGAATGCTGGGGATATTGTATGCGGATGGCAAAATGTGAATAGGTGCGACGGTTCTGAGAGTTGTAATCCTGAATAGTATGAATGTATAACATATGATTTTGCGACTTGGGTGCCTGCATCCAAAGAGAAGTCATGAATTTTGTAAAGGGGAAAGCTTAGCTCGTGTCCCTGCTGACTTTGCCTGCCTTGTTCGGATTTGATCTGATGACATGGTATGTATTATAGGGGTAACGTTGCTGAACAGAGCGATTTCGATAATAAACATGCATGAGTTTGTTAAAGATATGATATAAGTATATATAAATAGTTTTTTGATGAACCGATGACTGTGACGTGGTTCAGGACATTGCATTCAAAATTCTGCCCCAGTTTACTAGGTTGCTGCTTCTAACGGTTGCTTGCGATGATCGGCTGAAGTTACTTCGGAATTTTTAGGGTCCTCCTTAAAATTCTACCCTAGTTTCCAATTGCGGGGGAAATGAAAATTTTATTGAATTGTGACCGAACCTATAAGGCTGCCTACATATCCCCTCTTAAACGGGAATCAGGTCAGACGTAGTTCAAATCAAATCATATAGGAAAAGCATGAAATTACACATAGTATCGCTTGGCTGCATCTGAATTCATCGGCTTTGGCCAAACTTCTCTGTCCATTTCTGCGAGTATAAGGGCTCCTCCTGTCAGAACCCGATGAACCATGTATGGACCCTGCCAATTGGGAGAGAATTTCCCTTTGGCTTCATCTTGATGTGGAAAAATCTTCTTTAACTCCAGCTGCCCCGGTGTGAACCGTCATTGTTTGACTCTCTTGTTGAAAGATCTGGACATTCTGTTTCGATAAAGCTGACTATGGAAAACTGCATTCACTCTCTTTCCATCTATAAGAGCCAACTGCTCGTAATGACTTTTTACCCACTGTGCATCGTCGAGCTCGGCTTCCTGTATAATCCTTAGGGAAGGAATTTCTACTTCGGCGGGAATGATTGCCTCTGTACCATAAACCAACATATAAGGAGTTGCACCAGTTGATGTGCGGACAATGGTGCGGTACCCCAATATAAAAAATGAAAACTTCTCATGCCACTGCTTATGCTTTTCTATCATCTTCCTTAGTATCTTCTTGATATTCTTATTGGCGGCTTCTACAGCTCCATTCATCTGGGGCCTGTAAGCTGTGGAATTCTTGTGTTTGATCTTGAAGGTTTCACACAAAGCTTTCATTAAGTCACTGTTGAGGTTGGAGCCATTGTCAATAATGGTTGATTCTGGAATCCCGAATCGACAAACGATACGGTCACGGACGAAGTCTGCCATGACTTTCTTAGTTACTGCTCTATAGGATGCTGCTTTAACCCATTTGGTAAAATAATCAATTGCTACTAGGATAAACCTATGCCCATTTGATGCGACAGGTTCGATTGGTCCGTTAACATCCATTCCCCATGCAGCGAACGACCATGTCGAGCTTGTTCCATTAAGCTCATTGGGAGGTACATTTATCATGTCAGCATGTATCTGATAGTGGTGGAATTTTCGGACGTACTAGATGCAGTCCATCTCCATAGTCATCCAAAAATAACCTGCACGGAGTATTTTCTTGGCTAAGACAAAGCCGTTCATATGTGGACCGCAGGTCCCAGCAAGGATTTCTTCTAGTAGCTTGGATGCTTCCTTTGCGTCGACACACCTTAGTAACCCCAAAGCAGGAGTCCTTCTATACACGATTCCTCTGCTGTGAAAGAAATTGTTGGACAATCTTCGAAGTGTGTGCTTCTGAGTAGTATTTGCAAGCTCTAGATATTCTCCTTTTGCCAAATATTCCTTGATGTCGTGAAACCAAGGTTTTCCATCTGCTTCTTCTTTGACATGAGCACAATAAGCTGGCTGATTATGGATTTTCACAGGAATAGGATCAATGAAGTTTGTATCTGGGTGCTGTATCATGGACGATAGGGTAGCCAATGCATCAGCAAACTCATTCTGGACTCTAGGAACATGATGAAATTCCATCTTTGTGTACCTCTATCTTAACTTCTGTACATGATGTAGGTATGGGAGTATCTTGGAGTCCTTGGTTGCCCATTCTTCTCGGACCTGATGTATAAGCAAGTCTGAATATCCAATCACTAGCAACTCTTGGATGTTCATGTCAATGGCCATTTTGAGCCCTAAGATGCAGGCTTTGTACTTGGCTATATTGTTAGTGCAGGGGAACCTGAGCTTGGCGGACACTGGGTAATGTTGGCCAGTTTCTGATACTAGGACTGCTCCTATGCGAACTCCTTTGAAATTTGATGCTCCGTCAAAAAACATCCTCCAGCCATCATAGGACTCTGCAATGTCTTCTCCTATGAACGATACCTCTTCTTCAGGAAAATATGTCTTTAGGGGTTCGTATTCTCCGTCTACAGGGTTTCTAGCGAGGTGATTTGCTAGCTCCTATCCCTTGATTGCTTTTTGAGTCACGTTGATAATGTCAAATTCACTCAAAAGGATTTGCCACTTGGCTAGCTTGCCAGTGGGCATGAGATTCTAAAAGATGTACTTCAAAGGATCTATCCTAGATATGAGATATATAGTATAGGCACAGAAGTAGTGCCTCAGCTTCTGGGCCACCGAAGTTAGAGCACAATAGGTGCGTTCTAACAGAGAATACCGGCTTCGTACGGGATGAACTTTTTACGGAGATAATAAATGGCTTGCTCCTTCTTCCCTATTTCATCCTGTTGCCCTAGGATGCAACCGAATGCACTGTCTAACACTACGATGTAGAGTAGCAAAGGTCTACCTAGCTCAGGCAGAACCAAGACTGGTGGTGTTGATAAGTATTCCTTGATTCTGTTGAAAGCTTTCTGGCATTCATCAGTCCATTTGGTGGCGGCATCCTTCTTCAAAATTTTGAAGATTGGCTCACAGATAATCGTAGATTGGGCTATGAACTGGCTGATGTAGTTATGTCTCCCTAAGAAACTCCTTACATTCTTCTTGTTCTTTGTGGTGGCAATTCTTGAATGGCTCTGATCTTTGATGGATCCAGTTCTATCCCTCGGCGACTCACGATGAACCCAAGTAGTTTCCCAGTAGGAACCCCAAATGCACATTTCGGGGGATTTAGATTCAAATTGTACCTTCTCAGTCTATTGAAGAATTTCCTCAAATCTTCTATGTGATTAGTGTCTTTCTTGGACTTGATGATGACATCATCTACATGCACTTCGATCTCTTTGTGTATCATATCATGGAAAATGGTGGTCATGGCCCTCATGTAGGTGGCCCCTGCATTCTTTAGCCAGAATGGAAACATCTTGTAGTAGTACATTCCCCATGGTGTAATGAAAGAAATTTTCTCGGCATCTTCTTCATCCATCCAGATCTGATGGTACCCAGCAAAACAATCTACAAATGATTGCAGCTCGTGTTTGGCGCAATTATCAATCAGGATGCGTATGTTCGTCAAAGGGAAGTCGTCTTTTGGACTGCCTGGTTGAGATCCCGATAGTCGACACATACTCTGACCTTCCCGTCCTTCTTCGGCACTGGCACGATGTTGGCTAACAATGTTGGATACTCCACTACCCTCAGAACCTTACCTTTGACCTGCTTAGTGACCTCTTCCTTGATTTTCAAACTCACATCTGGCTTGAACTTTTTGAGCTTCTACTTTACTGGCAGACATGTTAGATCAGTCGGCAATTTGTGAGCTATAATAGATGTACTTAGACCAGTCATGTCATTGTATGACTAGGCAAATATATCCTCATACTCTCTTAGAAACTATGTATACTCTTCCTTCTCCGATGGTGACAAATGAACGCTGATTTGTGTTTCTTTGACATTTTCTACATCTCCAAGGTTAACGATCTCAGTTTCGTCCAGGTTGTACTTAGTTCTATTCTCAAAATTCTCAACTTCTTTGACAATCTCTTCCGGTATGTAATCTTCCTCGAAGTCTATGTCCGCTTGTTGCACTGTCTCGTTGCATGTCACAGTCATTGGTTTATCAAGATAAGTAATAGTAATGCTGTATAAGTAAAGTAGTGAGAGAAAATAATAAGAGTAAGATTTAATAAAATTGAAATTCTTTGATAAATTCCATAAATGTTTTGAACATCGGAGCTCTTTCTTGCAAAAAATAAAAATGCGAGAGGAAAGTAATCTAGTAAAAATAAAATAGTGCATGGTGCTTGTTCAGCCTTGCTACCCCGAGGCACGTCGGGCTTTGGTGGTTCTGACAGTCCAATTGTTGAGGTGTGCTCCTCGGCTTACGACCTGTATGGAAGGGCCTTCCTCCCCCTCTTCCTCGAGAATGACATAGCAATCCATATTATCATCTTCTAGGAATAAATTCCTCATTGCTGCTAGGGCTTCTTCTTCTTCTGACTCATAGATGACCTCGGCCAGTTGGAAGGTCTGCTCCAAATGGGGTATCGGCTTCTCCAATGGATAGTAAGGACCGCGCTAGGGTGGAGACCATTCATTGAATTCTTTCCAGGTATACTCATACCCTAATCCAAAGGTGGTTCCATGTTTCTTGAGCTTGATAGGCTTAAGTGATTCCTTGGAGATTCTTGCCAAGCCCCTTTCCAGGCTCATATCCGTACCAATTCAATATACTTTCAATTTTGTTATCCCATCACTTGTCCTTATCAATGGCGTTGACTCGCTCAATGTGATGATAAGTATCTCCGACTATCTTTCTTCTTCCTCCGATTGCTGGGATGATCTGACGATTGTATATGGGATTGCTACCGTCACCGTGAATGATCACCTCCTGGTGATTCCACTCAAACTTCACTGCCTGATGTAGTGTTGATGCCAAGGTCCCAGTGGCGTGAATCCATGGTCGTCCCAACAATAGATTGTAAGATGCTGGCACATCTATCACTTGAAAATCAACATCAAACCAAGTAGGCCCCATTTACAAACATAAGCTAATCTCCCCAATAGTGGACCTTTGAGAGCCGTCGAAAGCTTTAACGTTGATATCCCTGTCCTTAATTTCATGCAGCCCTTTTCCCAATGTCCTGAGTGTTACCAATGTACAAATGTTGAGACTGGACCTCCCATCGACCAAGATTCTAGTGATAAAATAATCTTCGCACTGCACGGTGATGTGCAATGCCTTGTTGTGACTCAAACCTTCTGGTGGTAGCTCATCTTCATGAAAAGTGATTTTCTGACTTTCCAATACCTGGCCTACCATGTTTTCCATTTCTTATTCAGTGATGTTGCTTGGTACATACGCCTCACTCAGCACTCTTAACAAGGCATTCTTGTGTGCATCGGAACTCTGTAGCAAAGTAAAGATAGAAATCTGCGATGGTGTTTTGTTCAGCTGAACAATGATTGAGTATTCCTTTGCTTATATCTTCCTCCAGAGATCATCGGGCCCAGTTTTAGTTATGGCTTGTCGGCTAGAGGCCTGCTTACTCGACTCAGCCAAGTTTTCTGGGGTATAAACCCTGCCGGTTCTTGCCATACCCTGTGCCGCAACTGCTTCCCCGAACATAGCTTTCCCTTTCCTTCTTGCCTCGGTTGTGTAGTCCCATGGTATGGCTTTTGTGTGGAATGGTGTTATGGTTGTCATTGCTACCGAAATGGGCACTCTTGCTTTGGGAGGTGATATAGCAACTTTAAAATGTACAAGTGCCTTTGGGGACCCAAACTCGACCTCAATTGGTGTTGGCATCTTCGCAGAGGTTGGTGTTTCAAACTCAAGTGGTATGGACATGTTCACCTTGTCGTCTCCAGAAGGCTGAATCTGGACTACAATCGGATTAATGGTGATTGTTGGTTTCTTTGGATCGTCACCTTCTGTGATCAAACCGATTGATCCCTTGGGATCCCAGTCATCCTCTATTTCAATCATGTAAAGACCTCCACCCTTGTGGTCTGGTAGAGGGTTATTGCGGACATTCAGAACATGCTCCTTTGCCACGATGGTTGTCGACGCCCCCATTTTTCTAAGGCGGAAAGCGGGTTTCGACATTATGGATGAAATGACTCTTCTATTCCCTTTTTGGGGAATTGGGTTTTGGATTTTGGAGAGTCTCCACCTAATGATTATAGTGCATTAGGACACAAAGAAAAGAAGAAGATTTTGAAAGAAAACCAGAGTTCGAGTAAGGGCTTGAGATTATCTTGAGGGGAAGGTGTTAGGCACCCCTCAAGATCCACTAGTGTGGTTCCCGGCCTTGCTTAGTTATGACTTTAAGAAGAGTAGGAGTAGACGAGCAAAGTTTGCACATAAGAAATACAAGCAAGTTGACAACTTTGAAAGAAGAATGAGACAAGTAAAAGAGAGTTTTAGTTTGAAGAAAATATTTAAATAAAGGAAAAGTAAAGAAAGAGGGTCCTAGGTTTAACTATAATATGGATCATTTGGTGCAATACCTAGCTATCATTCTCACACGAGATATTAACGCACCGTCGTCATCTCCATATTCTACCCTTCACACCCCGTTAAGGTATTTAAGCGTGATTAGTCTCGTTTACTTATTGCATGCTAGTACCCGTCCCAGCCTATCAGTCCCGGGGTATTTGGACTCCTAATCCTAAAAGGGAAGAAGGGGATGGAGGCATATATGGAGTTTAAAAGGACAAAATACTAAGGCGTCAATCAAAACAAATAGCAAATAAGTGGGGT